>JAHWFP010082219.1:0-11798 GCA_023313725.1 Lithobius niger
TAAACAATTTCGGTTAGGATTGATGGAAAGAATAGATCCCCACCTTTCAGAAAATCCTAAGCTTGTGCATTAGAGGGGTCGCAAGTGCACTGTGAATTCGAAAATCACCATACGCTTTCACCACTACACCGTTATCTCTTCACCTTTAAAAGAGCGTAGGACGGTCCCTATCTAAGTTCGGCTAAGATTGATAGAAAGAATAAATCCCCACCTTTCAGAAAATCTTAAAAATGTCCATTTCAGGCATTCAGAGGGCTCGCAAGAGCACTTTGAACACGAATATCTTTATAACAACCCCATTCAAAAAAGAAGCGTTCACCCGAAATAAGGGTGATATACTTTCAATACGATTTTCTGATTCAAGGGTTGCTTTTATGCAAAATACGAATACCACCTTTCCCGTCCAGGATTGTGTGCTGGACGTGTTTGCTTCACTTTGTTTTTTTCTGGCGGCCACTTTGAATTTTTTATGACGCCATCATATGAAATTCAGCGTGGTTCCACAGCTTATCTCGTTTTGTATATCAATACCTTCATTCATGGCGATTTATACGTTTGTATCACAAAGTGCATGATTATACTGTTAAGCCGCCGTACTATCAGGGTCAAAAACACTCCAATTATGGCTTGCCCTCTTTTCGTCCAGCTTCACCTCTTTTTCTGGTATGCTGTGGTATGCCATCTTCTGAATTCGCAAACGGTGAGATTCTCTTAAAGCATTTAAACGAGACCCCCAACGTTAATTCGAGACCCCTTCCTCCGCCATACAAGTAGCACGAGCACTCCAACACGCCCCTGGCACTTAAACGAGACCCCTTCCTTCTCACTCCAGGCCTAAAACGAAGCTGCGGCACTCGTTTGAGACTCCCCTCCCCAGTGGTTAAACGAAACCCCTGCGCTTCAACGAGACCCCCCCCCCCACCCCACTCACCACCACCTCTGGCCCTAAAACGTGATCCTACTCCCCATTCATAACAAACGGTTTAAGCAAAGAGTTGAATAAAGTAACTAATGGGTTAAGCATGGGTTGAGTCCTTTGAACCCTTCTAAATAAAGAAAGAAGTACCAATTTCCCACCCAAAAGCTAATGGAAGACGGAAGGGCTCGGGGTCTCTAATACCGCTCCGAATTCGGAGAAGTTTGCCGCACGTTTTGGGTATGGCTAGTACGGAGGTGAGAGTTCCATCAAGTACTCAAAAAGAGGTTCAGAGTCCAGCATCCTGCGGGATACAGAAGCACTAACGGTTTTTGCACTAACGGTTTCGTCCCCTAGGGCATTCCAGATCGGCACAACTTGCACTCCTTCCTTAGTCCCGGGATTCCTTGGCATAATGCCTCTGCATCTTCTCGATTACATCAATGTTGCGCACAAGGTAGGGTGACCAGACGGGAGTCGCATACTCGAGTAATGGACGGCTGAAAAGCCATAAATGCCCAACTTATAGTATTAGTGCTTTCAGAAGCAAAACACCTTTTCACAACCGCTGCATGATGGTACAGCGTAAATCTTCTCGCAGTGAGTTGACAATTTTAGGCCACTGGTAAACCAGCTTCGAAGGTTCTTGACTTCCGCAATGGTAGGCAGGAAAACATGGCCCAACGAATAAATATTTTGTCTATCGATTCCGCCCACGTTGAAGACATCACATTTGTTTATAGAGAGAGGGAGCAGCCAACTCTCTAACCAGTGGACGACTTCCTGGGCAATGTTATCCTAGTCCCCCACCCTAATTATGGTCGTCAGCATATTTGAAGCAGAAGGTGCAACCCTATTCCAGGCTGTTCAAGGTAATTATGAAAAGTAGGGGGCCGAGTAACGACCCCTGTGGAGCACCACAAGGTTCACATGTCCAAGATGAGGAAGAATCTTCAATGTGCATCCTTTGGTTGTGGCCTTGGAGAAAGGTGGCTCTTTAATCTATCTGCAGTACCACAACAGTCAAGTTTAAGGAGTTTACGGTGAATGACCGACTCAAAAGCTTTTTGAAGTCATAGTGCACAGTGTCCGTAGGTGCTCTAATATCGCGAGCACAAGTCCAGCGATCAAGAACCAGCAGTAACTGGTGAACCGCAGATCAAAGTAGAGGAAACCCAAACTGATCTTGGCTAATCACTGAAGACCCCAACCAGGGTAACTCGGGTGATGGATTCCATGACTTTGTAAGCCACACATGTAAGAGCAATAGGCTCAGAGTTAAGAGGATTTGAGGGTAACTCTTTCTAGAGAACTGGAATTATGTTAGCCTGTCTCCATAATGTCGGCAAGCTACCCTGGGCAAAAGAAAGGTTAAAGAGATTGGAGAGTGGGTAACTAATTCAGTGTGCTAAAGTTTTAAGAAAAAACCCGAGAGGCCATCAGGTCAACACGACTTACTCAGTTTTAATCTATTTAACGAGGCAACAACAGACAGACCTCTGATGAAAAGCTACCTGAGAGCTGATTAAATAGACCTTCCAATATGAGCCAGTATAGGCATTTTTGACCTACACAGTTTAAAAATAGCCGCGGAGGTACCGTGGCGAATCACAGCCAAATCTGTCTTACTTCCCTATTATACATGATATGTTGATTACGGTAAAATTTATTTATTTCCCACTGCTTTAGTTTGCGCTGGCTATTATTAGAGCTTCGTGGTGAAGTTTAGTCTTTTCCCAGGTTTGTGCTGTATGACCTGACATAGCTCAATGTGTCCCTTAAGTTTCTTACGGAAACCGGCCCAAGCTTGTTCAGTGTTAAGATGAACCTTGAAGATTAAGTCATCCTAGTTCACCTGTGACAGTGACAGGGTAAATTTAAGTTTGGCAAAATTTACAGTAATGTTACTTGGGTCTGTCGATTGTGGCTTCATGGAATTACCTATAACCTTTTGCGACAGATTTAAACGAAAAACAACTATGCAATGATCACTATTCTCAAAGTTGACCTACAGTGATTTTCTCTTCTCAAGTCATGTGTACAGATCATTGGCGTGATCATTCAGTAAAGAATGCTGTCTCTCGAAAAAATTGTTTGTCCACTGCTTGAAATAGCGATGTAAGCTTCAAATTTAGCATTTAACTCTGGTGTTATAAGCTGGGGATTGGAAGCGACCTTAACATTTATTTCCCCCATGGCAATGACTTTTTCGAGGCTAAATTAGTCCAAATGGTGGAGTAATTTCACCGACATGTCATGCAGCTCAGGTAGGTTCGGAGGACCAAGGACTGTCTCATGTGCAAGAGAGTCCCGGTTTGGTCCTGAGCTCAACCACCCCTGGCATTTTCGGGAAAAGAAGGGCCCTGTGGTGCCTCATGCTCATGTCCATTGTGGCGTGTAAAAGATCCTCGGAATTTTCGATTGGAATTACCTAGACAAATTGCCCCTCACTCCTTCTGGTGGCAAGGCTTTGGCTGGGAAAGTTGGATGGCAAACCTCCAATGCATTCTACGGCGAGAATCAAAATTAGAAGACTTTACCCCTTCCCTTCCTCCGCGTCAATTTAAAACTCCCATACAGAACCCGTATAGCAACAAACTTCATCAAAATGATTAAAGCGCAGTTAACCTTGGCCCGAATTGTCTTCGCTTCCCCTTGCTGGTCTCACAAAATAAAGTTTACTCATACAGCTCTAAGCGTTTGGAATGGATTCACACCTCATTACTAAAGACAAAAATCTATGTGAAAACTAATATTGACTGAAGAGAACCGTTTGCCGTAGAGTTCTGAGGCCGCTTAAACTGACTTTGTTTCCAAGTTTTTAAGTATCCAAGATTTTTCCTAAGGCGGGTTTAGAGAGCATAAAAAAAAAGAAACGCGAGCTGTGAATTATTACTGCACGTGTGGGCAAGGGCGACCGGGTGTTTGCATTCCCGATTATCTTGACTTATTTATTTAGAGTAAGCCTAATTTTTAAACGTCCCTTTCAATTGCTGGATTTGTCACAAGAGGCTTTGCGAACTTGTTAAATATATGTTGAAACAAAACCCACAAGGGTGAAACAACCCGCCAAGGTTCAGGCAATAAAAGTAGTGATATCAGAGCAAAAATGGCTGCCACCTAAACCATGCGCAATGGCTGGTTGCCGTGACGTCACCACGAGTTAGCCAATGACGAACGAGAACAAGGGCTATTTGGCCGTCTGATTGGACTTGCCCAGTCACGTGATATGCACGTCACAGCAAACAGCCACGGCGCGTGGTATTGCTATATTAGTTGCCAAACGACTATTAGATCAAAGGTTAAATGAAAAACCTGACCATTGCTACAAACCCATAGCAATGCTCAAGGTTTTCATTTAACGTCTGAAGTAATAGTCGGTGGGATTGGCTTGGCAACTATTGTAGCAACTTGGTGGCAGCTATTTTTGCTCTTATATCACTACTGTTATTGGCTGAAACTTGGCGGGTCCTTTCCTTTTCACCCTTGTGGGTTTTGTTTCAGATATCACTTATTTGGAGGGTTTTTTTTTTGAAAAATATTGAGTAGGAATGGAGATGTTTATTTTTTTTAGTTTTGCTGGTCAGAGTGAGGACTTCATTCATATAACTTAAAGCGTTTACTGATTTGCATTCAACTATGAACAATAAGTAGCGCGTCCATTTTGTCGAGAGGATTTGCGAATTTAATTTGACTGTCACGGAAATGATTCATTTAATTTAAATGCTTCAAATCTTTGTGAATCCTGTTACGAACAGAACCATAACTAGTCTTAATCTCCTTGTTGTAAATCCGGGTAAACCTTATATTTTTCAGTCCCAATGTGAATCTTGGAGAACCTAGCGTAATAAATATTTGTCCCACCAGTGAACCACGGTAACTCTTAACATGTCCTGTGAATCTTAAAACGCTTATCACTAGTCTTTGCCAGTCTTCTGATCTTTCGTGACCTTAACAAATGTGTCAATTCTACGAATCTTCGTGAATCTAAACCAATCCTCGTCAGTCCTTGTGTATATACATAGGCCTACTGGAAAAATTCAACAAATTCTTGTTAATCCTGTTATTTAATATAATATAGTATAAAAAATAATATATAGGTTTGTTGCCAACGCAACCAGAATGACAAGGACCTGGTGGTCACTGACTGTCATCCAATATTAAAATTAAAATTTTTTTTTTATAAATTACAAAATTTAAACAGTTTAAAAGTTTAAAACGAATACAATGACTCGGCTGCAGAGGTTGAGTTGGGGTCACGAATGCCCTACCACCAAGGGTAGATCTACCAAGGACACAATGGTCCCCGATGGCAAACGTGAGGGACAAGTGAGGGGAAAAGCCGGATATCGTTGTCAATGTTTCTTTAAAAAATAATAAAATTGTGCTTCATAGTTTAAAGTTTGGCCAAAACATTGTCAATCTTAATAAAGATAATAAAAATAATAATAATAATGTTAAACCTTCATAACTCCTTGCCAATTTGTGAATCTTATAATAATAATAATAATAATAATAATAATAATAATTCGTGCAATGATTGCAAAGTTCAAGGAATGTGCAAATGGTGTCCGCTAATATAGCCTGTCCTATAAAATATTAGTCGAGGCTGTGGTCATATAGAGTTTGGAATTTATAAAACTTAATTTCATAAGCTTTAAAAACGTGTTTAGATCTTGTAAATCTTGATGAACCATACGAATTCCTTGTCAGTCCTAAGAATCTTAATGAACCTTAACAAATCCTTGTCAGTCCTGTGAATCTTGGTAAACCGTAATAAATCCGTGTAAATGTCCTTGCCAATCTTATGAATCGTGAGGAAACTTAACAAATTGGCAGACCTGTCGCCCTGCCTTTTCCGTGGCAGTTTTTTCCTTACACCGACTTCGGGGACAGTTTTTTTTTATCTTAACACCAATTTCGGGGACATTTTTTCTTATACAATTTACAGGACAGTTTATTTCTTAAACCAGATTTAGGGGCAGTCTTTTTCTTACACAAATTTCGGGGGACAGGGCTTTCTTACATAAATTGTAAAGACTCTTTTCGTCCACCAATTTGGGGACAGATTTTTCTGACACCCATTTCGGGGAGAGTTTCTTCTTCAACCAGTCTCGGGGACAGTTCATTTCTTACGTAAATTTCTGGGACAGATTTTTCTTATACCAATTTTGGAGACAGATTTTTCTTACACCAATTTTGGGGACAGCTTTTTCTTACACCAATTTTGGGAACAGTTTTTCTTACACAATTTTGGGGACCGTTTTTTTCTTACATCAATTTTAGGGTCAGCCTTTTCCTACACAAATTTTAGGGACAGTTGTTTCCTACACAGTTTTAGGAACAGTTTTTTCTACACCAATTTTGTTCCACTATTTTCACACATTTTTTCTTCCCATTTTTATCATACTTTACGTACCCGCATTGGTTTTCATTTTCGTCCCCCTTTTTTTTTTCTTTACCTGTTTGCGTTTCCCCGCCTCCTCCTCCTCCTTTTTCTATACTATCTCATCTCGACCAACATTTCCCTGTCTACCTACATAGCACACTTCAGGACCGGCCTGGCTTCGAAAGAAACGTGTATAGGGCAGTGACACAACGTAGTATTATTGTGTATAACTCTATGCTGGAGCCTTAATGGGTTAGCTGCAAGGGGCACTGCAGAGAGAAACAGAAGGGTGTCATACTGAAGCCGATGCTGTCAAGAGTGATTTCTTAGACCTAAAACGCGCGATTTTTGTTGTTGGAAAAAACAACGTTATTTTAAACCTAAGAAATCGCTCTTCCATTGTTTTTCCCTCCACTTTTATGTAGTGCTCCTTGTAGTTATGCCCTCCAAAACCCGTACTGGTGCCAATATGGCGGCAAATATCACTGCTCTATAGAAACTGTGACCCAGTGGCGCAGCCAGAAAAAATTGTCGGAGGGGGCCGAACAAATCCAGCAAGGGGGTCTGGGGGAGCGCTGTAAGCCCCCCCCCCCGGGGGTCCGGGGGAGAGCCGGGGCCCCCGGGCCCCCCCCCCCCTTCCCTGCGCCACTGAAACTGTCCGATAATCACGAATTGTTTGTACTCCGCTAGGTCACACGATACCATAGTTGCGATTGACATAACAATCATGCAGCGGTACGTTCGTGCGCTTTGTGTTGCTATGGGTACAAAAAAGCGCCTCCCATAACGAAGTAAGGTATTACTCCAAGCTGCGCTGGGGCAGCACGAATTTTTTTTTATAACATTATAACATTCAAGAAAATCCTTTTGTAGTTTTATTGTATTATATGCACAAAACTCGTTCTAGAAGTAAATTTTTTTAAATCTGTTTTGAAGTATATGTTGTCAAGAAAGGGTAGTCCATTTGGTAAATAACTATTTTGATCCAATGTTTGATTTTGATGTACAAGCAGTAAATTTCTGCTTCCCTCCCGAATTCCTTCCCAATTGAGGCGTGGTGGGGTGGGGAAAGGGCGGGCACAAGGGACCGGTTTTCTCACGGGCCACACGCGGACAAGTTAGGCCAGTGCCCGGAGATACGCTTGGCCAGATGACCTAACTTGACCCAGTGATCCGATGTGTCCTGGTGAACGGAACTTGACCCGATTTATCCAAAAGTGATTCAGATACCCAGAAAAATAATAATTGGGCACACATTTTTTTACGAAATTACCGACAGAGAATTAACTTACGAAGTAAAAAGATCAAAAGAATTTTTAACTGCTGTATAAGTGTAACTCGCAGTGACGTAGCAGAGGCCGGTGGTTGTTCATAAATTATGTCTTTACTGAAAACGACGATCTGTCATGCTTTGAATTAAAAGAAATCAACAACACTCTTACAAATTTACGAATTGACCGACACCAACAACTACTTGTTACCGGTCACGCGAGTCCAGGGACGACGCTGGGGGGGGGGGGGGGGCTCGCCCACCTAAACTTTTGGCCCGCCCCCCTCCCCCCACCATCAGTTCAAAATCAAACGTATGAACGAAAAAAATTCTGGTTACTCTTTCACAGTGACAGGAAGGACTTAAGGTCACATCATTGGAGCCTAGTTGTTACCGCGAGAGTTGTAAAATCATCCCACCAGTATTCCCACCAGGATTCCCACCAGGATTCCCACCAGGATTCCCACCAGTAATTTTCACCATTTTAGGTGTGAAATCAAATACTAACTTCGTCCCATCTTCTCGCTGTTTTCGTGCATCCCACGCATAAACAACTTTTGCAACGTTTACATACGTTTGGTTGAAGTTTTCTTTTCTTACACGGAGAACAAAAACCCAGAAAAATTAACGGCTTTACAATTACACAAGTTTGACCTACAGTTGCAAAACTGACCGGCACATGATTTCCAATATGGACGCTATACCTTTAAAATACTACACATGTTTATTAGAAGAGTCCATGGAAAAAAAAATCCGCGGGGAAAAGAATCCGCAGCACAAATAACTTCGAGAAACAGCCGACAGGGTAAATAAAAGCTAAGGAAAATTTCCCCGGTAAAAAGTCGAGGAAAAATTGACTTCAAATTTTTTTTTCTGTCTGTGTTGTTCTTGATACAGGTTAGGCCAGTTGTCTTAGCTCGAATTTTACCAGGCTATGGTATACGAGTTTCTCCAAGAACCGACTTTAGTACCTTTTTTTTACAGCTTTGTTTTTTTTTTCCTCAGCAGTTTTTTTCTTCGGTTTATTTTTCCTTGGGCTTTTCTGCAGTTTTTTCTCTCCTTCGCCTGTTTTTTTTCTGCATTTTTTTTTTTTTTTACCTTCGGTTGTTTTCCAGGTTTTTTACACTGGCGGAAAGTTAAATATCATTTTTGACACGTCCTTCTGGGAAATGACCTGTCTGGAGGCTTCCCTATTTTTACTATTTCTCTACCCACAAAAATAATTGTTTTTACTGTCTGATTAAATTCGGCGAAAGGGGAATTCCCATTTCGCCGAATCAAAATCTTCTTTAAAAAGTTGACGGAGAAATTAAAGATGCATTCCTAATTGGAAGGTAATTGCGATTAGTTGCGGTTTCTGATGTTACATATGTTTATCCGTACGAGCGCAGCAGCGCGAGCGAGGCACGTAACTAAAAAAAAAATATGTGTATATTCCCGTTTCGCCGAAAATTAAGTCACTGATTAAAATTCGGTGAAACGGGATTCGGAGAAACGGCCACACGTCCATTCTCCACAAACACACCTATACTTTCTGGTCTGCATGGAGGGAAGGAGGCATGCACTTTGGCACGGAGTCGTGGAACTTTGATTTCGACCGATATACGTTACGATAACAGATCCCAACTGCTTTTGACAGCCATCATCTTTAAGAAAAAGGGAGAGGCGATTTAACGACTTACCTTCAAACTGTCGGAATGCAGAAATGTTGAATTCGACGTTTACTTGCCGCCTCTTCCTGGAATTATCCCAATTTTCCAGCGCTATCCAAGTATTTTTCCACTGTTCGGAAAGTCGCACAGTCAATCTTTTCCCAATTTCACTCAGAAACGCTGGTATTTTTGCGGACTCGAAAAACCACGTGGTAATATTTTGGGAACTGCTTTTTACGTTGCGCGGGAAAAGATGCACTATGTGGTCCAGGTAGTGCTATTAAAACGTAATGCCCACCTCCAGCATCAGCTGTTAAAGCGGAGTGGTGCGTGGCGATCATAACAAAGACCCAACTAGCCAAACCGGATTTCAAGCAGGTAGGCTACTATTGCGGGACTGACCACCAGTGTAAAGTGCGAGGAAGCTCCCACTTTTCAGTGCACCCAACGACCCTCCCAGCCCCTCTGCTCCTCCAACCACGATCATAAAAAAAAAAAGTATATATATAGAATTCTTTGTCGGTATATGAATCAAGGTTTTATATTTCAAGAGAGTGAAGTTTTTTTTCCAGGGTAGGTTTAGCCTACAGAAGGAAGAAAACGACAAAATCGATTGATGTAGGCTACCTACAAAAAAGCTATAAACGTCCAACGCTGCTTCGTGACCTTGGGTTTTGCATACGATGAATGAATGAACCTTGGAAAAAAATTTCCATGGTCGAAAACTCTACATAAATAAAATTCTGGAAAATGTAGTTGGAAAAAAATCAACTAAATATGATAAAAAAAAACAACAAGGAAAACAAAATAAATTATCCAATCTTAAGGGCTTACGGCTATTAAAAAAGAAAGGTTGGCTCTGGGGCCCCACCCTCACCGAACTTTTGAAGAGAAAAAAATAAAAAGAAACTATGCGGCAAAAATATTCAAATTTAAACTTACCATTCTGGGCATTAAGTAATTTTGCGGACAACGTGATTAGGGTCTGTTCAAGTATTACGTCAAGAAGACGGGAGGGAGGGGGCGGGGGGGTGCCTGCCGGTGACGATTGTTGACGACGGTTGGCCAGTTTGTGACGTAAGCACTGCTACCCCAGTAAAACAAAATTTTAAAGGGTAGAAAGACGCAAAAAAAGTCCTCAGAAAACTGTAGATACACCAATTTCTCTTCTTTGCCTCTGGAAAATAGCTTAAGAGTCTCCACGCTTCCCACATGCCCACGCTGATTTCTTTTTTAAAGCACCTTTTCAACTTCTAGATGCAGCACTGTATATCTTCGAGCAATATACAGAAAATAGAGGTAAATTAAAAAAAAGAAACACACTATTCGCAGCACCGCTGTAATTTTCAGAACTAAAACGAGATCACGTGACCCACATCAGCCTATTGGATGGCGGAGAATCTGGAACGTGGATGCTGTGTTTAGAATATGGGCAACGCTATCGAAATGGTGAACAGGCGCGCGCCTTTAGGAAAAACGCCCGAGAAGGAATCTTTTCCCCCAGATTTCTTTTTAGTAATGGAAAAACAGTTACTCAATTTACGCTGCGCCCCTGTATTTCCCTTTTGGAAATCCAAATCTTGATTTTTTTATTTTTTTTTAATTAGCGGGAAGGGAGATCTTGCCGCACCAGGATTTCTTAGATCCGCCTCTGCCTTGCTTTGAACTGGAGGTATGCTTGAACATTAATAAAGTTTCCTGATTCGTGCAAACCCGAGCGCCAGAAATTCGTTTAGGTTGGTTTTTTTTTTACTTGCTCAAGATCACCGAAGAAAGAAGTGACTTGTGATGAGGACAAATTTCCCGCCGTGCACAATCATGGGCAAAGGGGTTTTTCCAAGAAGGCAAACTGAATGAATGGATGAATGAACCCTTGGGAAGGAGTGGTTGGAAGAAAAGGGGACGTGTTTCCCCCACCCCTGGGGGTTAGCCAGGGGGAAGAAAGACCAATGCGAGCAGAGACTGGAAGCTGAATATTCACTACAATCAGGGTAGTACGACGCACGAGCAGGGCATCTGCCTAGGACGCCGCCTTCCTAGGGGCGCTGCGCCGAATTCCTGCGCCGAATTCCAACTGTATAACCGTGGAATTGGGTGGTAAGGCACAAATAAATTGTTTAACGTGTGGCGTTGAACGCGGGTTCGCAACGCTGTAAGAAAAAGGGGCTTTGACTTGGTTTGTGTTCGCTTCTCAATTTCCGGATGTTCTGTTAAAGGTACACTCCTCCCAGCGCCATTTTTCTCGATGTTTATTTACTTACCGTTAGGCAATCCCTTGCAAAAAATCCTTTTTTAAATGTGGCGTCTAGGAGATTTTCTTCTGAATATTGGGGAACTATATTTACTGTATCCTGCACGTATATGATCCTTTGCGCGCCTACAATAACCTTGAAGTTTCATTTGTGCGCGCGTAAGTACTAATCTACCCCAAAACAAAACTTGTTAAGGATTCCCGCCAAACTTTTCGCCCGTGTGAAGTCGTAATATCAAAACGCCAAGCTCTTTCGTCAAGCTTATCCCACCGAGTAATAGTTCGAAGGTTAAATGAAATATACGAAAATTGCTTACGGC
>JAHWFP010082232.1:32140-67239 GCA_023313725.1 Lithobius niger
CCCCCCGCCCACATGCTCACCCAGGGAACCTACAACTGTGACAGACGGGAACTACGTACTTGCAACCATACAAGATTAATACAAGCCACATGAAACGTTATCACCTCGTAAATTGGGCACAATTTGAGAGCTTTCCTTATGGAAAATTGTCATGACAAAGCAATAAAAAAAAATACTGACTATTCCATGATGAATTGGTGCAATGACTTGTCATGATTTATTATGATGTATCATGATCTCACTCCTTTGAAGGGCCGAACCTTTCGGAACTTGGCGGCCTCTTTTACCAGTTTTGTTTTTTGATATAAATCATTACTACCATTCATGATAAATCATAATAAATCATGACAAGTCATTGCCCCAATTCATCATTGAGTAGTCTTGATTTTTTTTATTGCAGTGTCATGACAATTTTACATAATTAGGCTACACAGCGTGCAGGGAGGCAAGTTCTTATTTTATGAGATGACAGAGAATTTGGTATTCGGCTGAATCTTTGGTATTCGGCAGTATGCAGCTTCGTATTAGGTATTCGGCGCATCCCTGGAGAAAACATTAGTATTCCGGTTTTCAGGACCATGGGCTAGACATTCGGTACCAATCAAGGTGGCAAAATATTACCAATACCCACGACACATCCTGTAGAATTTTAGTGCGGTAACCTTTGGTACAGAGCAGCTGAATGGGTCAAATTGGGGGTGAAAAAAATCAAAATTTACAATTTTTTTCCCATTTTGGTCTGTCATTCAAAAAGCGTCTTTGCTACCAAAAAAGGTTCAAATAAATAAAAGTTGTTTGCAGTGTTGTAATCTACAATGTAGTATCCATTCCTTTTTTTCATACTCTTGTGGTTTCGAGAAAGTGGGTCAATTTGGGTTATTTTGACCATAATTGCCAATAAGTATCTCAATTTATCAACCTACAAATATAAACTACAGTTGTGTCGTTTCCGATTCATGTGGATGACTCAATTTGATTCATTAGAAGTGTAGAAATGTCTTTTTGCATCATAAATAACTGAAAGAATATACCACTGTTATGTACCGAGCTATGCCCATCATAGTATGGGCTGGTATCAAATGCACCATTCTATTTTTTGCTCATTTTCGACTTTCAGCTGCTGTTGAGACGTTTCTAATTTTGGTGGATGACTCCAATTAGGTTCATTCAAAAGGCTGGAATGCTTTCTTGGCAGTAAGGGTAATAGAAAGAGTCTATGGGAACGAGGTACGCTCATTTTACCAGGGCTGGTATCACATGCACCATTCGATTTTGCTAATTTTTCACTTTCAGCTGCTGTTGTGACTATCCGAACAGCGGCGTGGACTATTTCAATTACCCTTGATGGAGGGAGACACTCTAATCTTTCAAGTGAATCAAATTATTGAACTCATCCTCTTGAATTGAAACGACGCAACAGCAACTGAAGGTTGTAATTCGCCAAATTAAGATATCTATAGGCATTAAATAAGCCAGATAAGGCCGAAACTTGCCCAAAAATCACCATACTCCTCCAATGGAAAAAATATTTAGGACTAACATCTAAATTACGTTATTGCAAACAACTATCTCAACCGTTTTTTCGTAGCTATAACGGTTAGTTAATAACAGGCTAAAATGGCAAAAGCGACTAGTTTTGATACATTTTGGTTACCATTTTCCTCCAACCTGTACGAAATATAGAAAAAAGTTTAGGACCAACATTCTAGATTGTATTATTGCATACAACTTTTATCTCAACCATTCTTTTGTAGCAATAACGGTTATTGAATAATCAGTCAGAATGTCAAAAATTCTATATTTTTTTTTTACCTTTTTTCCCATTAAGCTGCTCCATAACAAAGGTTATCAAACCAACAGTTGTTAAATATTATATGATGTATCGTGTGGTATAGGTTCAATTTTGCCACTTTTCTGGTACCAATAAGCTAAATTTCACTGTTTGGGCCATGGACTAACAAACATGCAGCGCCATTTTGTAAAGGTTTAATACTTGTAACATTATTTCTATCTTTAAGCTTTTGAATCAAGATGTAAGCAATGTTGTCTTTAAACATTTTTTAACTGATACCCAAGACTTCATGTACTTAGTACAGCCTAGTTGAATTGCAAACCAAACTGACGTTCTAAATGACCATTAAATATTTTGTCTCTCATAATAATTCAGCCATTGTTTTTTTCTTCTTGCTTTGGTTTTGATGTTCCGTCTTGCCATTTCATTTTTCAGTTCATCAAGACTCAGCTTCTTTAGCTGTTCATATTCAGTTTCTCCTTCAGTAAGCAAACTTATTTGCCGAGATCGTACCACCCCAGTGATCTTGAGCCAACTTGTTATATGAACGTGGACATCTTCTATAATTTTTGAGGAGTTCTCGCCGTTTCATGCTCTTCAAAGGCTGAATCCCATTTATTCGTAAGATTAAAGTATACCGTCTTTACCAGATCATTCTTCTTCTCTAATGCTGAAACAAAAAATGAAAACTTGTAATACAAATAGTATGGGAGTTATTGCTTGCAACCTCTACATACAGTCGAGATATAGGTACAAGTCGTCATGCGGTGGAAGCATGATGGTAACAAACATGGTATAAGACACTAAACTTTTGTTTGTAATACTGCAATCGAGAAGCAGCTAACCAGAGGTTGACTATGGCATGGTAGTCCCTTCGTGTAACCATTTAACAGACTACACCGAATGTGATTATGTATCTTTGCCGGCCATGAGACCTGCTAGCTTTTTCCCCTCTTGGGACAGACCGAAAGTTGGACTGAAGCCTAATGTTATGACTTAGTTTTGAATATTGGTCAAAACCTTTGTACTTTGTAGAGTACTGGTACTTTAACTACTTGTATTGGTCCTATCCTGAACAGAAGCCACCTGGAGAGAAACAGGAGACAAGAACCTACATGCAGCCTATGAGATCAAGGTCCTCATGAGAGACTCCTGTGCAGGGGACCAGCAAGAAAGCTGTAGTGGTGTCTATGTAGGAGAATCACCTCGAGCCGCTATTGCCCCTCAAGCAGAACACTATAGTGCTATCCAGAACAATTAGTAAAAAAAGGAGCACTCGCCAAGCACTGTATTAACAAGAAGCATACCACTGCATGGACTTAAGTGCCCATTGTAATGACTGAACATCAGGGCTGCCACTTGACCGATAATTGAATTTTCCTCTCACTTCGTCTCCTCTCTTTATCCCAGTTGTCTTTTTTTGGGTTATTCGGCCATTTGTTGCCTTCCCTTTCTTTTCTCCCGTCCACCAGGCTGTGCTTGTTGCGTGCCCCTCCCTCCCCTAGGCTTTCCAGACTTTTCCTTTTGGGTTTCCCCTCCCCTTTCCATTCCTCCCTCCCCCTCAACTTGTTCTTCCTAGGATGCTATGATGGCTGCTGTCTAATACCCCTTCCACACTGAGGAAAAAGTCCGAACCCACCCTGGGCCCGAGCCTGAACTTTCCACACTGGACTCCGGCTCCGGTCCATGCCCGACCCTGACTTTCAAGTCCTGCTCGAAGTCAAGACTTGCGACGTCGACTCCCACCCCGTGTTTCAGTGTGGAAAGGGGCAGAGCGTGGGCGCCGAAAATGTTGTTAGCAAGAGAAAGATTAACTAAAGAACGGATCTTGGCCGCAGAGTGCGGAAAGAAGAATGTTGGGTTTTGCCTGTGGTTACTAGTCGGGGCCCTGACACCAAAGGCGGTGTTCGGGGGTACAGTGTGGAAGTGGTATGTGACTCGTGATGCTGGCTGCAAGTCAACCATTTGAATCTTTTAATGTGTCTTTTGACTTTTTATCTCTGTTGACAAATAGGTTTTACCTATGCGGTAATACTTTTGGGTTGCATTTTTTCGTAAACCATAATGCTAACACATTTACCTTGTCCTGAAAACTTGCTTAACGGTCCATGCCAAGCCATCTGATGTTCTGCATGCATTGCAAATGTGTGAATCTATAGTGTCACTCGCTGGGTCCATAGCCTTCTTGCTTTGCTCCAAGCTGAACAAAATTTCTCAGCCAAGTTTTTGGGTTACTATCTTCACTTCCACATGGCTTCCCTTCGTTCAGCCTTTTCACACAAGTGCTCAAGACCTAGAAATAAAAGAAATGCTTCACTTTTACATCTAGCCAGGTAGGTCAGCTGTTCCCCCCCCCCTAATTAGTAAAATTTACTTTCAATACGTAGATGTTTAAAGACTAACCAGCGGACAACTAGTTGGTTGACTTACAATATTTTACAACTGAACAAAACTAATACAGATGCCATTTTGCTTTCTGTCCTGTTTACTTGTCATAAAAAGTAGCATGTAGCCGGGAGGAGCAGTGGAGGGATTTTATTTGTGACCGTCAAATTTTCAATGACACTCATTACAAGACCCTTAAAATAAATTTGCCCCCCCCCCTCTATCGAGGTCCAAAAGAAATCTGACCTCCCCCACCCCAACTTAAGAATAATAATAAAGTTTTACGCCTCCTTACTCTACCCGAAAATGATTTCTGTAGACAAATTACTAAGTCGTAGCGGTAGTGCGCATCGACAATTTAGGTCCAAAGTATCGAAAACATACTGTGACACTTTTGAAGAAAAACAAGGCTGATTAAAAGACACAGGCTAAGCATATTTTTAAAAAGTGCATTGAAATAAACTATTCAATACTTGGCATTGACACTAACATGATGGAGATTCCTTGGGGAGGGGGGGGGGGAAGGTCACTTTTTTGAGTCCTCTCAAAGGGTTATGATAGGGCCGACGAGAGCTTTCTAAATTTTGGAAATTTCTAAAATCGCCCAACTACTGGGGGGGGGGTTGAAAAGATGCCCTGCTCCCCCACTCCCGAGAGGACTCAAAAAATGCTTGGTCCCCCCACCAACATAAATAATGACCGGTCGCTTAGGCTGCGTATGAACACCCTCGCTATTACGGTCACTCAATAGTCATGACATTTCTGTAAAATTCTGAGCTCACAATATTGACAAAGAAGCGACACTCTTCATCCTGAATTTCGTTTAAATACAGGACTGTAGCCAAAAACACACGCAGGGTTTTCTGCATAGTCTAACGCACACTTACTCCGGCGTTAGCTTTTCTCACGATTTAGTACGCATGCAAAACGTTCCGTCTCGTGGTAACGTGGTTACCGGACAAATTTCGTGTGAGAAGACAAACTAGGAAGGTAAAAAAATAGTGGTAATGCCAAAACGAAGAATCAAAGACACAGACTTCGATACATTTTGAAAAACGTTTCTCCATTTAATATACAAAGCAGAGTCGTTTTTTTGTCACACCGTCTATAGCCCTGCGAAAGAAAGAATAATAGGCCTAATAAAAATTCATTAAATGTTGAGTTTGGCGACTACTTTTGATACGTTAACTGGGAAAAAAATTGCGGTAAGGTACACGCACATAGAAAAACAGAGTACCAGAAAAACGAAGGTTCTGTGACGTCGCATAGTTGACTTTGATGGGTGTAATAATATTGATGTAATTAAGGGCAAAGGTTACGGAGTTTGTTCTTTTAAGCATCTTTGTACTTAATGTCCTTAATGTCCTTAATGTACATAATGTCCTCTCCGCACGAACCTTATGTGTTACTAGTCCTAGTTCACCTTCCCGATAACGTTTGTAGCACGATTACTGCCCCCCCCCCCCATCTCCACCCCAACCGAGACAGAACTTTTGAGGTTTCGTTTACAAGACAGTTTGAACTCTTTGCATGCATGCGCTTTCGCCTAGTAAGTAAGGGTGATTAATCTACCAACATGTTCGGGAGATATTTTACGCGATATTAACGAAACCGCGAGAGTAACTCGACTCCCGAGAAGCCATAGATTAGAAAGTTAACTAGATAATAGCATTTTACTTCTTCCAGTATTACGTGGGGTCCTAGCGGTAGTTGCGGCTACTAATACCTCTGATAATGCTTTGCCTTCGTGCTGCTTCGAAGGCAAAAGGCATTACCAGAGGCATTAGTAGCCGCAACTGCCGCTAGGGGCCCGCGTAGCACTGGAAGTAGTAAGAGGTCTATGACGCGAGCAGCAAACATGCAGCGACTTCACTACAGATTATAAAGTTAACGAGGTGTCACCTCTTACCATTTCCAAGCATACGCGGAACAAAACAAATATGCCATAATTTGTTAACTTATTTCGACTTATTTTTGTGTGTCACTTACCTTCTTATTGACCACTCTGTTGCCTTCGTTGTTGTCGGCGTGCGTTGTATCATGGTTGTATCATCTGGTCGTATCCCGGGCAACGACAGTCCTGTCTCATGCGATGCAGTACAGCCTCGACCCGGCTGGCGCAGCGCTCGAGAAATAAATTACGCGTTATAAATTTGATTGAGGAACCGACAGTGATTAAACTAGTAAATTTTTTTTTGTAGTATTATTTAATTTGAACCTTGTCGTTTACGTTGACGTTGTCACATTTGTTTACAGCCGATGCTGTTGGAGAGTATAAGCTTCCAGAGATTCTATATATTGGTAGGCTAGCGTAACCGAAGTGCACGGCTGGAAATACGAGTAGTGTTAAAATTTGAATGCCCAAGGAACTTCGGTTTTTTAAGTGACGTAGCACAAATTTTGCAGAGATATACTGTAACTTAACATAAAACATACTCTTGCGTCACATTTTATCAGCATGTTCACGTTTCCAGTATAAACTGCATGGCTTATGCTCCCATCCAGGTCCGCAACTGCCAGCCACCAGTTGACGCCACTTTTGTTAAATCGGATGCGTCGCGCATTGTGTGTATTGCCATCATTATTTTGTATGCAAGTGTTATTTGTGGTTCACTGGTGGGTCAGTGAAATCTTCCATTTGAAATCCAAACCGGATTTCATGAAATGAGAATCATGAGTTCAAAATATTTTAGTGTTATATGTAATTATTTATTAGAGTATACTTTTGTACAAACATATTTTATAATTTGTTTATAATAAATGTTCAACCTTTAATACTTCAAGTCGTTCAAGATTATATTATCCTTTAACCAAGTGTATTTACTAAATTCAATTGTGTGTCGTGTAGTTCAGGGCTTTAAACCTTGTTGTAGCCTAACGCTCCCTTTAAAAACGGAGTTCACGCACCACAAAGACAAGACTGTTGTGTAAGCTACAACTGGAGAGACAGTTTACATCCTGTTGGGGCAGGTATATATAGCAGTTACAGTGCTATGGCATGAAATCATTACAATATTACAGTTGTGCTTTCCATTTTCTCAGTTGGTGTCAAGGTTCGTGCAGTGTATGCCAAGAGGTAGGTTATACCACCACGTATCTGTGTTAAACAGCCGCCGTGCGCTACGTCGCTTCCGTCCGCCTCGACGTGGAAGGGTTGTGAAAAGTCAGGGTGTCTTAAGGTTGCTGCATTTACCATAGCCTGCTTTAGACCTTTGAAAGCATTATTTACTTCTTCGTCCCAAACTGCGTTCTTTTTTGTGAGCTTGGTAAGGCTTGCTGAGTACGCAGAAAAGTTTGAGATATGTCTCCTGAAAAATCCGCACATTCCTATGAATCTTCAGATTTCTTTCATGTTTCTAGGTTATGAGAAAAGTTCCATAGCCTTTATTTTGTCTCTGTCAGGTTGTATGCCTGTTTTGTCCACTACGAAGCCTAAAAATTTGACTTTTTTTCACTGCAAAAATGCATTTTTTCTGGGCTAAGTTTTGTTTTTGATTTTTCTACGAGAGTCAGTGCTCTGTCTACATGTAATAGGTATGTACAGAAGTCTGTCGAGCTTAATAAAATATCGTCCAAATAAATGGTACAGTAGGCCCATAGGATCTCTGCGAAAATCTGCTGGGCACAATTATATACTGGAAGTGTGCTGGTGCTATTTTCAAACCCATCGGCAATTTTTTGAATATATAGGTGCGATTTGCAGACTGAAAAGCTGTTTTAGGCATTGCTTCCTCAGCTAGCTTGAGCTGGAAAAATCCCATGCGAAAATCTAACTTAGAAAAGTATTCAGCACCACGCAGGTGTGCTAGTACCTCGCTGATGACTGGTAAGGGCACTGAAACGTTCTCAGTAACTGCGATAAGACCGCGCAGATCAACTACGAATCTATATCCTTCAGGCCTTCTTTTTACGAGTAGGCAAGGGCTGAGCCAAGCAGATTTCGATTCGTTTATGACACCAATTTTAATCATTTCCTCTAAATATTTGTCCAAAATTTCCCTTTGGTGAAAGGAACTCGGTAAATTCTGCACTCCCTGTTTCAGTGTTTACCTCATAGTTTTCAAAAGTTCCAAGGTCAAATTCGTTTTTGCTAAATGCGTTTTTATGTGTTTTCAACATGTCTAAGAACTCTATCCGTTCTTGTTCATCCATATCAGGGAGTGAGAACTTAAATTTCAAGTTATTCCATTCATCATCTAACTCTGCGTTGGATTTTTCCGGTGGCCTTGGTGAGTTGCTGGGAGTAGGCGCTGGTATCAGTATTAAATTGCTGATTCTCAGTGGGCTCATAGCATTGAGTGCCTAAAAGGTTTGGCTCTGTGTTATCATTGATGGAGTTGATGAACTTGCCTCAGCTTTGCAATGGCATTGAGCTATCTCGCTGGGCTCTAGGTTGTGAGTTTCTGCCTGGCTTTGCTCTGCCTGAGTTGGCCTTGGAGAAGTTGATGAGCTAGCCTCAGCTTTGCGATAGTAGTGAGCTGTCTTGCTGTCTGTGTCATCTGTGATCATAATCAGCTGCACTGATGCTGGTTGAGCTTTGTTCTGAGGGATTTACCATGTTTGAAGCATTTATGTTGTTTCTTCCTTGCTTTCGGTATCATATTCGATTATGACCAAGAATAGTCCCTGGGGGGATGTAAATATGCGTACCGGATGCATTTATAATCATTATCGGCATCAAGCCTGTTGGTGATGTGTTATCTAAACATCTGGCTAAGCAAATCGGAAAATTGCTGTCACATTTTGGAATAAAAACTCCGCTTTGTTTTTCCGGATAGCCTACATGCAAGGTAGCTGTTACCCTTGTCTCACTATTGTTTGGTAAAACAATGTCTTTAAACTGGTATTTCCTCATAATATTTATAGGGTGTGGCATTCCATTGGGATTGTGGGTTTTCTTCAGTAACTTTATCTGTTTCGATGTTAATTGGCGCATTGTGCTCATGTAATACATGATATTTTCGAATTAATTATTTCTCTATTTCATTCATGTGTTTGCCAAGCATCGTATGGGTAGATAGACAGCTTAAACTTGAGATCTCCTATTTCCAATATATGCTCTGAGCAATTTAGCTTGACAAGTTCTAGCTGTTTTGATAAGAAATCATAGCCTAATAAAACATGTATTCTTCCGAAGCTGTTATCGGGAATGATTCTAAACTGTTGCTTTCTTGTGAAACCGCATTTACTGATTTCAGTAGTCCATGTTCTATTTACTCTTACTTTCTTTCCGCCAATTCCAATTAAATCAACTGGGGCAGATGCTAAAGTTTCGGTGCATTTTATCTTCGGATCATGTAATAATTTAAGTGCTGTAGACTCTTCGAGTAGCGTAACTCCGCTTCCGTAATCTAAAAGTGCTAGCTTGCTAATGTGCCCAAAATTAAATATCAGATGTGGCCTAGGGTGTCCTAATTTTGCCTTATAACCTGCGCAATTTATTGCTGTTACGTTAGTATTTAAGTCAGCTTGTGCTGCTTTGCTTATATTAGTACTGGCCTGTTCCATTGTGTCATAGCCTAACTCGCTGATAAGTCCGATAGTGTCTATTTGTGCCGCTAGATGGAGTTGGTGAGGCGCTGTTTCGGTAATTAGTTCATTTTTGGCTGAGAGCATCGCTTCTCGTTTTGCTTGACGCTTTTTACGTTTTTCATCTGATATTTCTTCAAGATTTGTCGTACTGTCCCAATAAATTAGGTAAATTGCCGGTGCTGTTACTAAAGCAATCAGTGGGATACGAATTTTCCATTCTTCCTGATTTTTAGGTGAGATTTTCATCGTTTCTCCTGACGAGATCAAGTGGGCTTTCCTTTCATTTGAACCTGAGATGTTGCGAAATTCTACTGTTCTGTCCTCGCCTATTAATTCTAGTATAATCGGGTTGTTTGTTTTTACTTTTGACAATTCTGAGTGGAAGTTTGTTGAGTCAATGCCGTCTTCGAAAAGTGTAAGAATCACTGAATCGCATTTCGATTCATAGGCTATGTTTACTTCGGCCAACATTTTTGTAAAAATGTGCTGCAAATAGGTATTCAGTTTCAGCGTAGGTGCTATGTATTTATCCGGAATTGTACCAAAATACAATGCTAATTTAAGCAATACCAAAGTCCGGTCGCTTAAAGCTAATTTCTGCTGATCCAATCTACTTTTGACTACAAATCAAGAAGTAGGCCTGCGGCGTCAATTGTTGTATGCATAGGCGTCGATCCTGGGGGGAACGAGGCGGACCGTCCCCCCCATGTTTTCACGATGAGGGGTTCGTCCCCCCATGAAATAGGCTGCAAAGTTGTCAATCGGTATCTATTCATCACACTTATTACGTTGAGTTTGAAGAAAAACCGTACTTTCGTTTTCCCCATTTCGTAAATCAGGTCATCAAATATTGTGAGTCATCAGTACTTAATACAGGGAAGTAATGAAGTAAAGAATTTTAGTTGAAAGGCAAGGCCAAGGTCAGAAAGATGACAGATATGGTGAATGGAGGATGTAAGCATATCGCTCGGCTATAGCAAAATAAACAGGTTTTTTTAACTCAATAAAAATATTAATTTAAAGTAATACAATTTGATGGTAAAAAATCAACATCACGCAAAAAATTGATACAAATTAAATTTCATTATTAGTCGAATATCAATCTAAACTTTATTTAATTTTCTTCAATTAGAACTACTTTCAAAATGTGTATGCGTAACCCTACTCGGTATGTAGTACGTGTGAGACTTTTCACCCACTTCTGCCGTTACAGTGAAAGTGTAATTTAGTGCGAAACTAGTCAAAGATGGAAGAGTAGAGCCAAATGAACAAAGCCAAAACGAAAGATACCGGAAAATCCGATTTCAAAATTTGTTTGATTGCGTTTCGACGAAACTAAACTGGAATCGCCTTGTGTTTTAGTGGAACTCACAACCAGGGCCGTGGCTAGGAATTTTTTCTATGGCTGGGGGTGGGGGACACAAACTGGCAATTTTTCGCCCCCACAAAGCAATTTTATGGTTAGGTTCACCCACGTTTCGCCGACTCCCGTTTCGCCGAATTTCAGTAAAGATATACTCCCGTTTCGCTGACAAGTAATAAAAAGTTCATTCGCAGGTAGTTAAAAACATAGCCTTACTTCACCACTTTAAGAAATAATTATTTGCTACAATTTATAGCTTACAACAGTGGAGTAACAATTTACGATCAACCTTATTTTGAAAAGACGCTAGCAATGCAAGAAAAATGTATTGCCATATTGCACGATGCGTTACGATTTTAACATGCTCCGTTTCTTCTTTTTTTCTCTTCCTGTGACGATGCAGCTTAATCAAAAATTGACGTATAGGTAGATTAGAATTTGATGTGTGGGTGGATAATGATACCAGAAACCGACCGAATGAGCAAAACAATAACACTTTGGGTTCGTGCTCCCAAACAAAAATGCTTCGCGATGAGAAGGGCCCTGTAGTGTCTCTTGTTCGTGACGACAAGTAGCCCCCCCTTTGGGGGGGGGGGGGGGAGGTCTCGACCGGGGTGGGGGGGGAGGCAAAGAACAATTTTTGCAGTTCGCAGTATTAAACTTCATTGTATCGTTTGACTTCTATCGTTTAATGCGAATTTCATCTGTTTATCAAACAAATAACAACAATCATAATATTTAACCACGAAACGTTCTATTAAAAAAAAATTAGAGAATATTTTTTCAACAAATGAAGGGCGCATGTTCATAATACCTAAATTAAACACCATTTCAAGTTTTCAAATCGAAATGTTTTGCCTCTTTCTGATTTAATGTCATTGCTTAACGAATCGTAGAATTGTTTGTGCGTTGACGTCAGTAAAATAGCTTAAAAGAGTCGGCGAAACGGGATCATATCATTTCGTAAATTCGGCGAACCGGGAGTCGGCGAAACGAGAGTGTACCCAATTTTATACCCCCACGACAATCCCTCTCTCCTCTTCCCCCACCACGACGAAATAATACAGTTAATCTTTCGTAAGTCCAACTCTAAACTATAACGAATGAAAAAACAAACAAAAAATCATGAAAAAAAATCAATTGAAACCGGGTAAGCTTTTTTACGCCCTCTCCCGTCTTTCTTGGGTGGCAAGGCACACCACCCCCCTCCCCGTTCAGTCATGGCCCTGCCCAGAACTACGTCAACGGCAAATGAAATGAGGTTTGTTTATTTATTTACTTTTTATAGCTGGGAATCTAAATTGATTGATGTTATGGTTGTATTGTACCAATGCTTGATATGGTACAACCATTAATTTTTTTTTACGGAGATAAAATATCAGTGCATTTCATTTGTTAAAACATTTTCAAGTCCTTGCGATATGATGCAAAAGCTTGTCTGCAGTGCAAAAAACACTTTGTATGTGAAAAATCTAGAGAATTGGTTTTGGGTTTGTATCTTAATTCAGCACAATAAAACTTTTCTAGGCTGGCGTAATGTACATTTTTTTAAAATTTATTTATTTTTTATGTTATTTTTGTTTGTGGAAGGGAAGTGATTTCCATACATTCACATTATTATTATTATTTTTTCGGTGCATCTGGAGAATGTATGTACACAATGAATCATTCTCAGCCCACTTGCAATTTTTGCGAATGTTTGAAGGTATTTTTAATTGATGCTGTCAGAGGAGGATTTGCACTTTTGCCGCGTAGGGGCTATCAACGATTTTTTGCTCACCCCTCTCTCTAATATTAATTTTCTTGTATTTTCTTTTTTTCCGAAAAAAAATATGAACTTTTTTTGCTATTTTACCTGTCTTTTTCTATCGTATTTCGTTTTATTTCGGGGCTGTCGGCCCCTAAGCAACCCTCTAAATATACCAGTAACTGCTATATAAACATTTAATCTTTCTATTCAATTCTCGCATTCCGTAGTGCAACCGTAGTTTGTTACAGTCAAGCTCATGATAATGCCCCCCCCCCCCACTTACAAAGCTACAGGGGGGGGGTGTAATTTTGGGAGGGGGGAACAGATGCAAGACTACCGTAAGACATTACCCCGACCTTCTCCACATTTTTAAAATTCACCCACCTTAAAATACAAAATTTTGGCTATTTTTCGGCTTTCGTCCCCCCCCACAACTTTAGAAAAATCGATGCCCTTGGTTGTATGAGTGCATAGTTTTGTTTTCAAATAAAATATTTGTCTCTTCTTTTAGCGTAAGCGGTTGTGTTATGATTTTGTCAGGTTTTTCGATATATGTAGTACAAGTGGGAACACTGTTTACCTTTGAATATCCGGCAAGCTCATAGTACCTGTTGCCCTTTGAACTGTCAATCAGTTTTTGGCTGTGGAGCATTATTTTACTGTGAGTTCTGGGAATTATTAGGTCGTGTAAAATTTGCATTTTGGTTGCCTCCGTTATGTCTATAATGTTGCTGGCTGTACTGTCTTAAATTCAGTTGCGAATTGTCCCTATAATCTTGGTTATTGTACCGTGGGTTCTTGTTTCCTCTATTTTGTTTTTGTGAAATCGGTTTTCCTTCGGCTTTTGTTCGTTTAACGTTAGGGTTCCTTACTGCTTCTAGCCTATCTGCCTGCGTTTTGCAATCCATAATCAGATGTGACTGCCCGTAGCAGCGGAAGCAGGAGCGGGTTTCCGTCCTTTCGGTGCTAATTGTGCTAACTCTAGCTTCGTTTACTGCCTCTTTTTCGTTCGAGTTCTTGCATGACTCGCACTAAATCGGTTGATGGAACTGTTGTATTTATGTTCGCTGGTGAAAACGGTTTTTCAGTATTTGAGTTTTGCGTGAGATCTATCTCGCTGGGCTCGCTCAATTCTGTTTTTCGTTTCAAACTCTGGTGCAACATTTGTTCCCAAGTTTTTGGACCAATGGTGGCTAAATGGCTTTCCAAAATGTCTGGCATAGCTGACTGAAAAATACAGCGCAAGCCTTCATCTCTAGATCTTTCTTTAATTATTCGTTCAATTTCATTGTCTTCTGGTTTTATCATCCAGATTTCCATAATTTCTAATCTGTCAACAAAAGATTCAATATCTTCGCCTTTAAGCATTTTAGCTTTGTGGAATTTTGTTCGAGTTACTTCATGTCCACCTGCTCCAAATCTTTCGACTAGTGCAGCTTTAAATGATGCCCAGTTTGACTAGTTTGTTATTGATAGGCTAGTGGCTGCTCGGCCTGTGCATTTATTTATCACTGCCGCTATAAGTTCACTATCTGGCAAATTTGGATCAATTTTTCTGAAATTGTCTGTTAAAAGTATGAAAGTGAAAATATCACTACCGTTTACCCCAGAAAATGTAATCAAGGATTTCTTGGCTGTGCATTCATGCATTATTTTTGTTATAATTTTGGTGATCATTATTAGGGTGCGTTGGTCTTAAATTATTCACTATTTCTTTCAGTGTTTCTGCGTGGCTATTGTTTGCCTGCTGAAGACAACCGGAAATAATTCTTGACAAGTCACTTCCTCCTGAAGGGGTTGGGCTTTCCGTAACAATGGGTATTATCCAGGAGGGGTAGAGGAACGAAATTGGTGCATAACTTCCTGGTCTAAAGGAATGCGTGTGTTTACGCTATGGTAGCGGGAATTTGACCCGTGAATGACATTGTTTTGCCTACCTAAACTGTGGCATATGTCAACTGATTGTTGACTCGCATTATTTGGCGAATTATTTCTCAAATAATGAACTAAATCATTTTCATCAATACTAGGTGAACGACTGTGTAAAACTACGCGACCGACTCCTTGAATGAGAAATGGAACGAATGCTGGAGCTGTTACGAGGTAACCTATTAGACCTGCGGAGTGAAGCCGTGTTTTTACTACGCAAGCGTGCTTTGTTGGCTGTCGTATTTTGTACAGCGGCACGCGGTACTCGGATTCTTCCCCGTCCTTGCCTGACTTGGGACTCGTTCACCGTTTGTGCCACTATTTCGCTGTTCATATTTTCTAACAATCGTTTGTTATTTCTAACAGTTCTGCCTCTAGTTGTGCGCTTTAAACTTGTTCTTTTGACAGGAATCTTGTTTAAATCTCTCCCAGGTGCATTTATCTTAGTTTTAATCATAATTTCGGTCCAAACTCGTGCTACCTTTAAAACTTAACGTGTGGGTTTCGTGTAGGTTAGCCTATGTGTTTTCACGGATTTCGTGCTTTCTAGCTTGTTTACAAGTCTTGTTTATGTTTGATTTTCGTCAAAACTTATCGAAATTTTACAGGGTGTAAGTTAGCAAAAATTATTCCAGCCCCGTCGTGAATTTAGCTACGATTCTCGATGGTGATGGTGGTCTTTGATTTCTTGACGAAATAAATTCCAAAATTTTATAAATCTACAGTTTTTTTTTCAAAAATTCTCTTCTTGCTCTACCGAAAGTTATCTATGCTGCTTTTTTTTTTCTAAATGAGGGCTTGGGCGTTATAACGAACTAATTTCTGACACCATTGTAAACTTAGTGTAAAACAGCTAAACTGAGTTACGCTAGTTTATGTTGTGTGAGCCTTGCTCAACACCAGCCGGCAATAATAATATATCAACTGCAGCTTTACAACAATCACAATCGGCATGCAAGTAAGGGAGACCACACAAGTTTTATCGTTGAACGAAACGTAATATTTATTCATAGTTAAATCGGTTAGTGTTAGCTGGTTTTAGCAACTCCCTCCGTTATCCTCGTTTAAGCACTCTTAAACTTAAAGGGGCTGATGCTCTACACTATTTGTGATGTCAATGCGTCGTTGCCTGTGTTAGGGCTAATCACTAGTATTTCAATAACCGTACTGACTAATTCTAAGTCCGGTACCTACTCTGACTATTCTAAGTCCAAATATCTTAACTGACTATTGTCCAATATATATCAACTGACTATTCTAAGTCCTATATCTAAAGCTCTTGACTTATTCTGAGCCCTATCTAATACTCATGACTATTCTAAGTCCAATAACTATTCTAAGTGTTCAATTCTACTTAACTTATACATCTAGGTACATCTAATTCCTGGTCTGGGGTGCTCACTGTATGGTGGCCTTTCAGTATCAGAGTTGAAATCCAAGTCTGATTTATCCTGCTGGGGGCTAGCTTATATACCCCAGAGCTCTAACTGATCCAATACTAAGGTATGGCTGAACATGTCTGGGCTTGCCCTTGAACAAGTCTGGGCTTGTCCCTGCTGGGCTGGTTGGAACTGGATCTGGCCAGTGTGAACAGGAGGGACCTGAGCCAGTCTGGAACCACTGAGTTGTAAGTCGTATTTGGACTACTCAGGGCTTGGTTTCTAGCCAAAGTGAAGTAGGCTGAACTAGCAATTCAGGCTAGGTGCGCTTGTTATAACTTACTCCTTATGAGTGAATCATTTTAATTAAGTAGGCTAATGGCCGAATGGACGATGCTATTGATTAGTGATAAGCTTTGATTATTTAATAATACTAAAGTCTGGATGGCATATCGTGCAGATACTGTGACGCTCCGATACCAATATCCCAATACCGATATATCGGTGGTTTAAGGCTTATTAACCTAAATTAAACCATTAACACAAACATGGGAGTAGGACCAAACGAAAGATAATTAAATTGCGCTCAGGATAGGCCTATTTTCATCGTTGTAACTTGATACTATGACCCTCTTAAACGCGAAAAACCCTGAAAAAAAATAACGTCAAAGTTTTTTTTAAACCCTCATGATTTTTGTTCATGATGTCATAGTTTGTTCACGAAAACCTCCTCAAACGAAGAGATTTGATCTGGAAAAGGATACACGGAAAAAAATAACCTGAAAGAACGACGTATTTTGCAACACACCACATAGAGATCTTAAAATTGGTTTTGTATTAACTGACTTGATGCATGGAAAAATCAAAACAATAGATTTGGTTTTAAAACGGTGTCAAACGTTCGTGTTTCTGAATCACAGAGGTGCGTGAATTGAACGAGCAAAACAAGTGATTTCCACGTAAACTAAACCTTTTTGATGTATGTTTCGCTTTGCTCCATCAATCTTTCACCTCTCACCTTCGTAGGGGATTACTTCTGGAGGAGAAGACGTACAAACGTGCAAACAAAAAAATCGTATGTTTGGAATGATGTAGGTGAAATGTAGATATGCTGAGGAATGTGTCGAACGAACTGCGAGCAACATTTGCAATTAGTATGCGTCGAAATAATCAGTACGATAATAAGTACATAGAAATTACATGAATCATGGATCGTCATGAAGCTATTAGTTACTCACTGAGATGATCTGGAGAAGGATGCATGCAAAAAATAACCTAACGGAAGACGTATTTTGCAACGTAACACATACAGATATTAAAATTGGTTTTGTATCAACTGACTTGATGCATGGAAACCTGGTTTTAAAAGGGTGCCAAACATTCGTGTTTCTGAAGCACGGTGGTGCATGGATTGAGTGAGCAGAGCGGGCAATTTCCACGTAAAGTAAACTTTTTCCATGTGTGTCCCGCTTTGCTCTGTCTCAGTCTTTCATCTCTCACCTTCATACGGGATTACTTCTGGAGGAGAAGACATACAAATGTGCAAACAAACAAATCGTATGTTTTAAATGATATAGATGAAATGCAGTCACACTTAGGAATGTGATGGACGAGCTGTGAGCAATAATTACAATTAGTTTGCGTCGAAATAATCAGTACATGATTTTGTGATGCTCTTGGAATCAAAGAAATTACTGGAAGCATGGAACGACGCGCACGTAGCTCTCGGATGGCCAGACGGTGGGAATGATTTATGGTTTTCATTTGTTTATGCAGTGAAGCCTTAGGAAAACGCATACTGCACTCTGACCATTTGCTTGATCGTTTCAGACGTGGAATGTCTGCCAGCAGCACAAGAGTTGCAGTATGAACATTCATCAAGCGTAGCGAGTCGACGCGGAATGAGCGAGCAAAGCGAGCGACGACGCTAGTACTTCCTTAATGATGTAGATTCTAACTTTGAACAAAATTTTGGAAAAAATTGCACAACTACAACAGCAGCTATAGTAAAACAGTTAATGTATTTTATATGGTATTTAATACTTCAACTGTAGGTATTTTCATGTTAGAATGTAATTTTAAAATTTTCTTGCATTTTGTGTGGCTCTGAATTAAAAATGGTGACACCGCAAAGGCCTCTTAAAAAAAAGTTATGAAAATTTCTACAAAATTATTCCATAAGGAGTTAGACTGTACCGTTGGTATTTTAACGGCCAAGCGTCCGGTGGCGTCTATGTACTGTGTATGCTATTTTGTGTCTTGGGAAACTTTTTGAGGTGGATGTTAGGCTGTATGGTGCAGGTGGTAGGCTTGGACCCAGTATTGCTGCTTGTTTGTTGCTTGAATTGTTTCCTATGCGGAAGGGTTTGGGCGGCACTGGTTAGGATTGTGGCGGCGTGTTTACTCTTGTTGAGGTTGTAAGGTCTTCCCTGGTTGTTGTGCTTTGTACGGGGTATGTGGTCGCAGGAGGCTCCAGTGTGGTGTTTGTGGGGCATAGTGTTTGGTGCCCCGCGGGATGGTAGTAAGTGCTAAAAATAGGGCCAGCGAATTATCAAGCTTGGCTTTAGACTATTGTGGCATGAACGGCGATGCAATCCACATAAAAATGGCCTGTTTGGCTGTCCTCCTCCCCACGTTTTTATATTCTTACGACTCCAACGTATCGAGTAGAGATTTTACTTTATGCTCTGAGGTATTCGATGGATGAGCCTAATAAGGGACAGACTGACATTGGTGTCTGGGGGTGCCCAAGACATTTTCTACAATCTTACGTTTGCCCTCATCGGCCACTCACGTCGACGACACTGGACGTGGGCCAGTTCAGGGTGCATTCGGTGCGGAAGGCCGTGGCTACAGCTGCAGCAGGTGTGGAGATTTGGCCTCTCTGATCTGGCCACAGCCCTCGGTGTTTCAGGCTCATTACTAAAAAGAACTGGCCTCCAGCCTGGCTGATCGGCATCTGGTGCTGTGCCACGTCCTGTAATCTGTCCCACTTTTTAAAACAGCCATAGACATAGAAGGAGAGAAGGAAGATGGACTGCTAAATGCCCGCGTTGGCCACTGATGTTGAGTCTACAGGAAACGACGTTCCGGTAGGCATGCTCAACTTCCTGCCTCTATCTGCGTGTTGCGTCGTAGCTGTATTTCCAGAAGAACATTGACATAACCGCATAAAAAATTCAAAACAATAGTTAAATTTTTATGAGTGGTCAAATTTTTTGTGGCGTTGGTTGTGGGGTCTATTTGTTGTTGCATTTGGGTTGTTGGTTGTGGGGTTTTGCGCTATTTTGCCACAAGTTCCATCTTTAAACTGCCTTGCTTAGCTTCTAATTAATATAAATCGTTTTAATTACCCGAGTTGAAAATTATACATCTTCATATTTCGTCCAAGCCTAATCACGGTCACATATCCGAATTAAAACGGGTAGTCAGCAGTTTAAAGATGGAACTTGTGGTAAAATAGAGCAAAAAGCACAGCGCTTCAATGTAGGTAAACTGCCGTAGCTTAGCTCCTAATTAATATAAATCGTTTTAATTACCCTTGTTGGAAAATATACATCTTCATCTTTCATCAAAGCCTAATCACGTCCATTTATCCGAATTAGAATGGGTACTGTAGCTGTTTAAAGTCAGGAATTGTAACACACATTATGGACTGTTGTATGTAACATACATAAACAGCCTAAAATAACTTAAATAACGAATTTCGGCAAGAAGGACTCATTTTACCAAAAATATGAATAGAACGTTTTTTGAAGGAAATGTTATTGTAAACATAATTGGTAACGGGTTAATTTTCAATCTGATGAATGGTTTAGACGCTAGAAGCAAAAAACCGTTTTTTGTCTCCTTTTTGGACGCCATCTTGAATTCCTCAAGGGTGCTAAGGTGGCTTCATTCAGAATTGCATTACACACACCATACATGTACACAATCAGCAATGAGCAATTGTGCAGACTATTCTTTTGGGTTTTCGTGCCGGCTGTTGGACTATTAAAAGCTTGCTTGCATACAAAATTGAATTCCATGGTTGATGGCTACTCTGACTCAGGTGTGTATCAAAGACAAAATGATGGGGAGTGGGGGAAATGCTGAAATTTTCGATTGGAGCCTTATTTTTTTGCCATTGTACTCATTTTTACCTGCCAAGTTTTTTTTTTCGTATTTTCTTCTCGTCTTCCTCCGGCTGAGGTGTTTTCTTCTGGGTCGAACTATAGATTAGAGACCGGATTTTTTTTTTGGGGGGGGAAAGGGGGGCAATGCCGCACACATCCCATAAATCCTTCTTCCGGTATTTTTGGTCTGCTCTGATGGGAAAAGAGATTATTTTCAATAGTTTAGGGTATTTTATAGATTGCTAATCTAACTTTTAACTGAGCTGAATTTGTCTGTTTGTTGATCGACATACTAGAGCAAATGTGATCTGTAAGCCGGAGTTGGAGAGCTGCTTTTTCTAAACATGAATTAATTTCAAAGCTCGCTGGCATTACGGGAGCTGCTTCAAAAAACTTCCAGTGTCAAGACTGACTTCCATTGTAGTTGAACCGTGTAGCATGCAATCCACATAAGTTAGTGTTGCACTTTGTTCACTTCCTTCTTTCAATAATTAAAAGGCAACCCAGGAAACATGAAAGAAAAATAACAATAGCGCCGAATTTCTCAAACACATTTCACTAATATATGTAACGTTTGCACTTTTGAATTAAATAGGAGCCTCGAGAAGTGCCTCAATTTCCTTGGACGTCCTCGTTTTGCTATTTTGGTACATAAAAGCTTTAAACTTCCTGGATGGCAACTGGATGGGATGGGAAAATGTTGGGGGGAGGGGGGCAGTGCCCACCTATGTCACCCTGTAGCATCACTGCAGTCTGTGAAGGAAGCTTCCAGTTGAACATATTATGTTATATAGAAAGAAAGTAAAGACATTTGTTTTTGTTGGAACAACGTGAACTATTTATTGCAAAGTAATTTCTTCTTGCCTCATACTGCCTCGTGCAATGCTTAGATGGTTACAGATTCACGGACTGAAGGAAAATGCTACACGCCGGTTGTGCTTGGTGTCATCTAGCGCAGGTGAGCCTTCCCATGGTAACAAAAGGGATCACATGGTATCAACCGTGTAGAAGCTGCTGCCGTCATAAAGATACGTTATGGTTAAAGTTTGAATGTCTTAAGGGCGCCAGCAGAAATATGCGTAAGACAAGAACTCAATGGAAGGCCTACCAGTTACCACATTTTAGAAAGGATTTATAACAGGAATGACTAACATTGTAGCAGTGTGTTAAAATAGCGTTAAAAATCTTTATCAAGTATCCCATCACACTTGTCTTGGCACCGTTGGTTGATAGCATACCAACAACACTTGACTAACGTAAAACATGTTCTTGCTCAGTTTTTATACATATTTTGTCATTTACATAATGTAAAATCATTTATGCATTAAGATCGGTTTCCAATTTATGTTAATTTTAACTCTTTTTTTTCTTTGTTATACAGACAGTCCAGTTAAGAGTCAGCAAAAGAAAAAGCCATTTAAGAAAGTTTCAAAGCGAAAAAAGTGCAAAACAACCGGTAAACAAAAAGCAAAGACAGCAAAAAAAAGAAAATACTGAACCACTCGTTGAACTGCAGCAAACGCAAACTTCATTTGAACATAGTAGCATGCAATTAGTTATGAAGAATATCCCAACTTTAAAAGTAGTTCAACCAACTACATGGACAGTTTTAAAGGAGAATGGAGGAAACTCAGACAAAAGTATTCAACATGTGTTAGCAGAAAATAGGGATAGCAGCAACAGAAAACAATTGGGAGACACCGACCAAAACACAATGGAGTCATTCAAACCACCACTAGTGGATAAAAGCAAGATGTTTCCTCGATTTGGTCAAAAGCAAAAAAGATCTGAAGTCTCACCTTTTGTAAATAGTAATGTATCAAAGAAGACTGACAGCAATAAACGGCAGAAGAGGGACAACTTGAGGAATAAAAGTGAGCCAAGTTTACCACAAGAACCTAATGCTGTCAACCATCACAATAGCATAGAGAGAACTACTGATATTCATAGATCAGTGTTAGCAAATAATAAAGAGACCATAGAAAAAGGTAGCAGAATGGCCAAAAAAGTGGACAATGACATCTGGCGTGGTTCACAGAATTCTAAAATTATACATTATTCTGATCACAGTGTATCTTCAGCTGAATCTGACCTTGAAGAAACACTGAAGAAATTGCCAACTAAGAGAGAGTTGCAATCTGCAGCAAAAAACTCGGCTCTGGTTCATGATTCGAATAGCTCAGAACAAAAGGTGAGCTCAACGCATGCTGAAGAAACTAGTGGCAATGCACACACAGCCAAAATTATTCCCATGGCAAGTGCAGAAGAAATCCTTTCGCCAGAAGAGTTGAACACTCATTTTAAACCTGACATGGCAAAGTATGAAAACAAACAAGCTGACACAGCAGTCACAAACCACAGACGACAAAGAAACAAATTGGGCAGCAAGTTAGGTTGCAATGTCGTGGAAGATGCCTCTTCAAAGTCGATAGCAAATTCAACTTCTAAGGATTCTCAGGAAGTTACAGACTCTTATCTCACCAATAACCAAAAGAAACCCAGTGAGTCCAACAAACTACAAACTGAAGTTGAAGTACAGTTTGCAGAAGGGCATCTGTCTAGTGAGAACAATCAACAGGAGCATTTGAAGAGTTGCACAAGCACGACACCAGAACTTAAGAGTGGCACTTCAAGCCAGCATACACCTGAGCACGATTGTGGTACATCATCCAACATGTTAGATCGAGAAAAAGAAGTAAGACAAAAGCTCAATTTGAATACATTCAAGGTTACTCCCACAGTAAGTGAATCGGTCTACATGAATAAAAATGAACAAGTGACATGTTCAAGTGATAGTATTAGCATGACACCAAGTTTGTTGTCATTAGAAATTAGCTCTGCCCTTGAACCTCCATCAAGTAAGAACACTTCAGACGAGCAGGGGCCTTTAAAAAACGCTAGAGGAAGAATGAATCAATCTAAAGATGTATCTCTGAGTGCCAACATTATAGCTCCGGATGTGGATATGAATAGACAGTTTAACTTAAATGCCCCCATTAGTACAGCAAACATAATAAACGTTTCACCAAATTTGTCTCCATCTCAAATTATGATAGATACTGAAAACAACGTTGGAAGCAATTACTTTGATTTGCTTAAAAACGAAAACAACACAAATGTGGGATATATTAGCCCAACTTTTGTTGAGTCTAACACAAACTGTAGCCCACCTTCGCCATCATTTGAAATTGAACCTACATTCAATAAAGTCAACATGGGCATCTCGGCTAGCTGTAATGTGCCTCCATTGGACTTGGAAGAATGATTCAGGAGATGCATTTGGTTTTTTTAAAAAGCTGAAATTATTTACTCAGGATAAGTTAATCATTGTTAGTTTCAATGTTTTATTATTGCAATATAGGCCTACACATCTGTTTGGAAATCTTTTTATGCTATTACGCTGTATAATATTTCATGTTACCATACTATTAAACAATTTTTGTTCTGCGCCAGCTAAAGGCATACATGGACAACATAATATTGTTGATTATAAACCATGAAATTTCATATCGTTAACTATGTTATCGTTAGTTTGTTTTTTTCACTACTTATGGACTGAAATGATAAAACTGGAAAAATGTTGGTGCCGTTTGGTATGTCGTCAGTATTACTATTTTCTCATTTTTTAAAGATGTTTTAAGATTATTGATCTTTTTTAAAGCTCTTCAGCTATTTATACCAATTATTTTAAATACACTGTGAAAGAAATTTAATATATATGTTGTTGATAAGTATGATTTTTCTTAGTAATATATAATGTAAATTAAATGTATGTACTATTTTAAATTACTGTACAATTTACACCTGAGTAATGTATTTGATTCTGTTTACATTTCTTGTTAGTTGTGGCTATTTTCATAAATACTATCGATTCAAAATAAAATCAGTAAATAAAACAACCCTTTTTTAAAATTACTTCCATGTAGGGAGCATATTTACTCCTTCACGGAGAAATTGGTGATTATGCGGTCATTCATGTATGTGGTTTTCCGGAAGTTTTCAGTTCATCCTGGAGCCGGAAATTGCTCTCTTCAGTACGAATGGAAAACTTCCACAAAATCGGCGGCACAGACGCACACTTCCCGATCATGAATCACTTTGGATGTTACAAAGGTTTGTGTGGTTAGAAACTGGGTTTAACTGTGAATTATGTTGGACGTTGAAGGAGGGATGATATAATAAACTAAATTTATGAATAAATGAGAATAAAGGCGCTGTGTTTTCGCTAGATTGAATCCAAATCACGTACGTGAATGTTCAAAGACCTAACTGCCAAATGTTCTATGATGGAGTTAACAAGGGATGAAAAGTTGATTTTGTTAAATATATGAAGCTTTTAGTTAATTTTGAAGTAGAAAAGGATGATTTAACGAATTAAAAAGTGGAACTCATTAACAGGGAAAAAATGACGATTTAAGGGTAGGACGGTAATAAGCTATTTCGCGAATTTGACCTTAAAAGCATTTTTAGGTTGTGGGTGGCAGCTTTGCGATGGCAGATAAGCAATTTACGATATTATGACAATGCCGGTATTTTAGCAGCATGCCTGCATTTTTGCCTCCACAGGAGAAGCTGCAGCAACATGAGTGAAGGACTTCACTGTAATCCATGACCAAATTAATTAAAACTGGAAGACAAAACCAACTGCAGCATATCATGATACTGCTTACCACTGTAGTTCACTGCAGTGGTAGACATTTCCAAGTTGTGAAAATAAAATGCTTTCTGTAACATCCGTGTATAGCCCTGTTATTAAGGAGTGGACATCCCCCATGTCCCATTGGACTCCTAACAACTTGAAACAGCCTCGTAACTGGTGGTAGGCTACCACCAGACTCAAATTAGAGTCCACTGACATTAACTATAACTATCCGGAATAATACTTGACGTGTAAAGTATAATTCTGGTGGTTTATTGCAGCATCTTGACAAATCGGTAAGCATGCGTAAAACACTGTAGTAGCATCTCGAAGGAAATATATGGTTAGCTTACCAAATCCAACTCTAGAAAACAGCATTAAAAATCGGTTGTGAAGTATCCAGAATGGCATTATTTATTTGGACATGGTATTTACTTGGACATGCTGGAGCATACATGATGTTGTTACTCTAAATAACACTAAAGCATTTTGAAGAATTAAATAAAAATATTTAAACTTCTACTATTCCTGAAGGGAATCCGGGCACAATGGCTCCATATGGCTTAAGGGAAACGAACCTTACGTTACTGTCCTCGCACGGGCCTCCTTGGAGGAGTCAAGTCCAAACCCGATGTTAATTAATTAAAATAACCCATGGCCAAACAATGCACATACCTAGGCTGGTGTCCTGTAGACCTAACAGAGCTTCATGCCAGGTTTCCTGCCTACTGTACTGGCCCCATGAGGCATGGCCTTCAGCTGACCATCACTGCGAAAAAGACTACGATAATACACCTTCATTTTCTTTTATACACACAGAGAATGCAGACCAAGGCAAGGACTTCATCATGTGTCTTAAGCACATCGATTTTGAGGTTTGAAAGACCCACGTTCGTGCTTTCTCTGCTCGGATTCTCATTAGCCTTTGATTGGCCTAGCTGAGCCTGGTTGGAGTCGTTAGCTTTAGTACTAACAATGCATTTCTTATGTGTAAAATGTGCTGATATTAATTTATTTTAAATTAATAATATTTTAAGTTCTGGCATGTTCTGGGCATTTAGATTCGTTCAAAAACAAGGCCCTAATGAACATAATAAACATCGATAATATTTGTGTCCGAAAACTATAACCGACGTTTGCTAGAATTGACATCAAATAATAATTAGAGCGAGTTGTACAATAATCAATAGCTTCCCAGAATCAATCGAGATTACAAAGAATCAATCGAGACTATAGAATTATTGAATTATTAACGTAATACAAAGAAGTACTAGCAAACCCAACCTGAAATGTGTCAATTCCAAGTCCTAAAGAGATAAGCTACCTTGGATTTTACTGGAGACGCTGTTTACATCTATTCCCTGCTAAACAAATCTGTAGATAATCTACAGTTTTTTAAGCTTTTTCAGACAATCTACAGATTATCTTCAAAGTCTGTAAATAATCTTCAGACTAAAATCAAGGACTGCAGATTATCTGCAGTTTTTATGAAAGCAATGTCCCAAGTCTGCAGATAATCTGCAGTTTTTATAAAACCAATTTTTTTAAGTTCCAAGTCTGCCGATAATCTCCAGGGTTTATAAAGGCAATGTCCCAAGTCTACAGATAATCTGCAGTTTTTATGAAACCAAGTCCAAGTCTGCAGATAAACTGCAGTTTTGAAGTAATCTTTAGATCAGCATATTTACTACAAATTAAGAATCCTAAAATTTTTCTAAGTCCGAAATTTTTTGTGATCATTTTAATAAAGCAATTATTTATAAAAAGTTTGGATTTTGGTCCAAACTTTTTTGTAAGTTTAAAAGACAAAATGAACATTTAGGGACCACTTCTTTTTAGCTAAATATCCAATTCTGATAGTTAGGTACTATTTTTCGAAATTGTTGGAAAAGGTCTTCCAAAAAATGTCAACTTTCGTTCAAAAAATAATAAAAAAAAACACTTTCAGAATCAGAAGTCAGATCAAAATTCAGGTTGTATTTTTTGTGTGGCACACCTGTGACTTAAAAAAAAAAGATGCTGGGTTGAAAATGCGATCTCTCTCTTGGACTGCTAATTTGAGTTACCGTACCCAATTTTGAATCATCCAGTCCCTGCACTTAAAACTACAGAAAACTTAGTTTTCATGTTTTAATTTTAAAAAGTGTGGAATAAAACAAAAATTACAGCTAGCCTATAGTTGTTATATGGCTGAATTCACACATTTACAACTTTACATTTAAGCTATAATTCAGATTTTATTTATAACAGCAACATATTTTATGTGTCACATATTATTATACCTCGGCAGCACTCTTTCAAAGGAAGACAAAACACTAAAAGTGGAACTATATGGGGAGGATTTTAATTTACGTTACATTTAGCATCAAACTGCAGATTATTTACAGTTTCAATTAATACATTTTGAAGGTGAAATAAATATTAAGCCATACTAAAAGTTAAATTATAAGAGTTAAAGGATCATTTTAAACAATCAGTTGCTAATAATACTCTGAAAGGAGATAGATGTTTGTTTATAACCCTAAGAACTAACTGTAATTTATGAATCAACGTAATGTATGTGTAAACCAATAATGAATAGAAAATAAAATTAGCAAGTATGTAAGGCTAATCAAAAACAGCAATACTTGTTAGCAAAGTGTTTAGAGATTATTATAAGTATGGATGTAAGCATTGCAGTGTACACTAGCTGGTCCCCATGTAGTGTGATAATTAAAACATGCATGTTAGTATCAATTGAATGAGCAAGAATCTAACGAGATAAAATTTCGTTTTTATGTATTTTTTAACTTTTCAGTTTGCAGAAAACTGCAGATTATCTTCAAAACTGTGCCAATTTACCTCAAAAAATATGTAGATAATGTAAAGATTAATCTTTAGATTTTCTGCAAATTTTTTCATACAAACTGCAGAAAATCTGCAGAAAAACAAAAAAAAAATTTGCAGATAAAATCTTAAAAAATGTGCCAATTTACCACAAAATATTTAAATCTTGCCTAAAAATATAGTAACTTTGTAAGGTGAGGTAACAAGGTTATGTAAGGATAGCTTAATACAAAAAAATTCAAATTAGTAATCTAAACCTAGGTTAAATATACGTCAAGTGGACCAAGTTTGACGTTTTGGCAAGATAAACAGTCGCCACTTCAGAGCGGGGGAAAAGGTAGAGGAAGGCCACGCAAGCGGGCGGAGGAACGACGCGACGACGCGCTAGCGGCCGTAAGTATAGAGCGACGAGAATTACGTGCCAAGCGTGGTTGGCGAACAGCCCTATTACTAAGTATAGGCCTATGCTTAACAGAAGAACGCGACGTCGGGGCAGAAGGGGTAACAGAAGCGCGAGAAAACGTTGGCTGTACCGGAGAACACTCCGCAACGTCTATGTCAAGTGAAGTGGTAATACTAACCGGCGTGGACTGAACAGGAAAGGAGACGCCCGCGGTAATCGGGGACTGGAAATTATCAGTCGTTGGCGTTTCCGGCAGCGGCAATCGCTGAGCTGCCGTAAACATCGTAACGAGCCCTATATCGGTGGCATCACTGGAGGAAGCGCAGTCGGTGCTAAGCGTGGGGATCCTCTCCAAAGTAGAATCCGGAAGGGGTAAAAGTAAAGCGGCCTCGACAGTGGAAGGCGCGGCAACCACTGGTGGGGGGGGGGGGCGAAATCGGAGGAACTGCTCGATGGAGACAAATGAGAAGGCTGGGGCGAATAAGGAGGCGTCGGAAACTCAGAAGGAAAAAGGTCAACGCCGTTTACGCCCTCCACGAACACCACATCCGTAGAAACATGTGTCATAGAGGTACAGGGATCAAACAAGACATATGCCCTCCTGGCCTCATTATAACCCAACTAAAATCCGGGGGCACCAGTGGGGCCCAATCGGCCAGAGCGTTGTAATGGATGGAGGTGCACGTAGCACAAGCACCCAAAACGGCGCAACTTATTGCCATCTGGTATCTGTCCGGACCATGCCTGTAAGGGGGAGACGTCACCAAGCAAAGCCCGAATTGCTATTCTGTTGTGAAGAGCGGCTGCTTCAATCACGGCAAAGTTCCAGAAACTTTCTGGTAGTGTAGCATCATGTAGTAGGCTCCTAGCAATGGTTTTAAGCCTTAAATTAATCCGTTCACTTATGCTGTTCTGTTGAGGTGTGCGCGGGACAGTGATCGAATGTACAGTGCCATTGAGTGAAAGGAAAGATTGGAGTTTATTAGACTGATACATTAGAGCGCCATCCGTGACCAGCGGCCGAGCGTCTTACCGGTCTCGGCCTGCCTCCTCCTGATCTCAGCAATGAGGAGGTCACAAATCTGTGATTTGGTGACTATAGGCCAGGCGAAAACGCGTCTGGTACCTATGTCCATGATGAAGAAAGCTACTGTCGAGCCATCCAGGGCGGGTATGGCACTCAAGTGGCACTCATCAGCCGACCACCGTGCCATCCTATCCAAGGGTGTCCTGTTCAGTATAGGGGGATGAGGTTTGCGGCGTGACTTCGTACGCAAACACACATCGCATGTTACAGTAGGTTTACCGATTAGGTTAGGTCCGACTAACGTGCCGCGAACGAGCATACGACGTAGCTTATCTAGGGGGGCATGACCCATACGCCTATGAAACATGTTGATGTCTAAAGCGGCGACATATCCTAAGTCGGGAGTAAGGCATGAATCTGTCAGTGGGCTTAGAGGTGGGGTGGCTCTAGTAGCAATTTGAGTCAGGTCGCCCTCTGATTCAACAGTATGGCTGGGTACCGCCAACTCTGAACAGGCCAATGAACAATCAGCGTAGGCAATTGCAGGTTGCATGGGCCGGTCAGTATAGCCATACAATATGTGCGTTAGACCATGAGCACGTGCCACCCGCAATTCCCTATGCACTGTCGCCCCCATTACATCAAAGGACTCATCCACTAAAAGGTTTAGGTTAAACAGGTGATCCCTTCGTTCCCCATACATGATCAAATTATGTGGGCGTTTTCTATTTCGGACATACACACCATTAGATCTAACATTTGAGTTTAGGCCTGAGTTAATGAGTCGTGAAGCCGACAAAAGGTTTTTAGATGCTGAAGGCATCTCTACAACATTTTTCAGTATAACATGATGCCTCAGCGGACGACCATTTCTATCGTGTCCCCTGACACGAAGGTCTCCCACCAAGACACCAGTAGCAGTAACACCATTTGCAGCTAGGGCTATTCTTACTCTAGGACATTTAGATCAATCAATACTCTTATAGCAATGGCCAACAATGATTAAGGACGCTCCCGTGTCGTGCCCGAAGGTCAACAGGTGGTCTGAGGGCCCTCGATCACTGTGGCAATACTTAATGCTAGAGTTTACATACGCATTTTCTTGTAGAATTGCGCTAGAGTCCTGAATATCACTTGTATTTGGCCCTAGCGCAAAGGCTTGATGGTTTTGACACAAGAATGGTATCTGGTCAGAGTTATTCCATTGTTGGGTTTGTCTTGATTCCACAGGAGGTTGAATAGGTTGGTTCGTTGGGTACGCCAAGTTTGCAGTAGGAGTTGGGCGTTGCGGCATTTGACGAGCACTTGGATTGTTTTGGATGCTTTGGCGATATGGTCGAGGGGTTTGACCCTCTGGCGGTGTAGAGGGGCAACTTTTCTGCACGTGCCCGAATCCTTGGCACAGGAGGCACCTCGGGCCCTTGGGTCTGTCCTTGGGGTCAAGACGATCGCAGGAATGGAAAGTGTGATCTAAACTTGAACAATACAAACATGCACGTCTGTTGCGTCTGTCCTGTTTTTGTGCGTTGGTGGTCTTTACAGGACGGCGTGTTTGCAGAGTCGGTCCCTGTATTCGTGCGGGACGAGCACAAAATACTTCGTTGTCATGCTCCATCGACGAATTATAAAATACTCGTGAGGGCAGCGGTTCAGGTGGTCGAGGTTGTCGGGGTCTTAATGAGACATAGTCAAACGGCTGTTCGTCTAGACGGTTTTGTGTTTGATTTAACGAGTGGAGTTTTTGTACGTAATGGGCATTTAATTCCTCTAGATTGGCAAAATTGAGGCTGTCTACCAATTCAGCTTGTAGGTTCGTAAGGTCAAGGGCTCTTCCTGAGCGGAGTAACGATTCTCTAGCCACTTGCAGGGCTGGATGTTTTACCCCTCGGAGTATCCATGTACATGTTTGGGCTTCTGTTATTGGATACCCAGTTGCTAGCAGCTCTTCCATTAAACTCCTGCCTCGTCGTATATATGCCGTGACGTCTTCTGTGCGGGACATTTAGATATTCATAATGTCTTTCAGGCGGTACATCTGGTTAAAAGGGTCTACTCTGGCAAAATCTGCTAAGAGCCGTTCCCATACTAATCTTGCTCGTCGGACATTGTGAAAAGATACGCCTAGTTGTGGAGACATTGTCTTTAGCAGCATCAGGCGACATTCGGCATTGGCCTGGATCCATTGGGCAATCTCTTCAGGAGTTGCATTACCTGCATCTGGGCAATCTTGTTCTAAAACGTTGGGCAACCAATGTTTCTCTTCGGCCAGGCACGTGAACAATGCTCGCCAGTGCTTGAAGGTTTCCGCACCATAGAGAATGGGTATTCCTTTATAGTTGGTGGCGGTGTGGTGTGTACATCGTGGTTTTTCGGCCTGAAGTGGTATCCACCGTTGGTTCTCCATGAGTTAGGTTTGGCGATTTGAATTTTCGGTACTGGTGGGTGTCAAACGTCCTCCATCACGGGGAAACCATCTCTCTTAGGTTCCGAAACGGTACCAAAGTACTACCAATGCTACCTAAGCTACCTTATTGTTACCAAGACAAAATGCTACCACCAAAGTCCCACCGATAATGATACCATACTGCTACCATACTGCTACCATAATGTCGTAAGATGTTACAACGACGACGTCGCGCCAGAGCCTATTGGTCCAAATTAGACGCGTTATAGACCCGACGCAGGAGTGAAGGGGTATCGCTGGTCAGGCTGTCTAAACTAAGATCTTATAGGTAGGCAGAGCGTGGGATTCACAACCCAGGAAACCGGCGAAATATCCCGTGGTCCCTGGTGGACCAACGTACATTCCAAACACGAGGCCAGGTGGATCTTTTCTAGTAGTGGCAGCTAAAGTAGCTTAGTAACGTGACACGTAGAAAAGTAGAAGTTTAGGTAGTCCATTCGTTTTATTGACGTGCGGATGGGGAGACCAACACCACGTCTTGCATTCCCTCCTCTTCCTTTCTTTCCTTTAAGGCATAGCACCGGCAAAACGTCATAACCTGCGTAAGGGGCATAAACGGACCCTTGCAGTTTACCTGTCGAATGGCAGGCGACAGAACTTAAAGTCAGGAGTACATAGGCCTACCCGTTTACATTAGGGTTAGCCCTCTTGGAGACGAAAAAGTTGTTCGTCATTCCCGTTGTAAAGAGACGGTGGAAGAGAAGAAAAAGACAAGAAAAAGAGAAGGGGGAAGAGGATGCTGCAGTACAGGGTAATTGGTCGGTACAATGAGGGTTAACAATACAAGCACTGCCAAACAGCAGTAAACAGGCAGCTTTACAATTGTCTTAAAGGAATCGTCCTCAACAATATAAGTTGGACTATTGTTAAAGAGAGGGAGACAACCACAATGGCTTTGGCCAAAGACTAACAATTAGGTTTACATTTTGTTGTTAGACTCTCCAGCACTAGGCAAGCTGGTGAATGCACGCATAAACGCCGACTTCTTTGATCAGTCCAACACAGTGACTCCATTCCAGTGGCACATCAAAGGGAGTATTGACAGAGAGGGGAGGAAGCAATACTATTGCCCAAAAGGCTGCAATTATGGTATATACTCCCCACATTTTTTGCAGATTATCTGCATATTTTTTTAACAGGATTGGTTTACAGTGGTTAAATTGACAAATTTTATTGCACTGTAAAGGCCACCCTTGGTTGGATCCCAGCCCTATAAATTAATACTTAATACTTAATTAATAATACTTAACTATTGAGTAGCATCGTAGCAGATGACTAAGTTAAAAACAACTAAGTCCTAATTGACAAAGTCCTCGCTGATGCATTGAGGCATCCCTGCAATTATTGTAAATATATTGGCATTTGGCTTAATCCTTTAATTTATACCGATATATCGGTAACCGGTATCGGTACCTACCGATACTCCATCAATTACCGATCCTTACTCCCTTTAATCCGACTTGTATTATACAACGTTCATTTGGCTATTAAATTAATAGAATAACTTAGATTCGCTAAGCATCCCTGCTTAGCTCAGTTCAGCCTCAGCCTTACACATCAGGCCAGCTGCCAAGTATCAGCTATCCAGATACTTCTTATAGATCAGAGCATTACCTCATTGCTAATATTAGAACAAGTCCGGGTTCGAGCCCCAACTTGTTCAGCTCCACCTTTACTATTGGAACAGTTAGCTGGTTGGGTATATAAGGGCCAGCTGCTAAAGCAGCTTGTCTCACTCCAGCCCAACACACCAACAGAGAGGTTGCCTGCCACTGAGCTCCTGACTCTAGGATCTGACAACAGTTATAAGCTAAGTAGAACTCTGATTTATGACTTGAATTCATGCTGAACTTAGGAAAGTTAGCCTAGCTCATTTTGACTAAGGTCCAGGCCTAACTTGGGCAAGGACGCCCCAGTAACGATAATAGCTTTAGCTAAGAGTGCTTTAACTTGGGATAAGAGGGAACCAACTAAACCCTAACCCAGCACCTTTGACTTTGAATAAATCAAGTTTAATTAAACCAGAACAACTTGTGTGGTCTCCCTTCTTTTGCTTGCCATTGTTGTGATATTGTGTGATATTTGTTGCTGTTAATAATTAATCGGCCGGTGTAAGCTGTTTAGCTTACACACTGGAAACCCGCCACTTTTCCAATAATCAGGGGAAAGTGCGAGGTTTACAATGGTGTCAGAATTTAGATTCGAACTTTAAAAGCCCACGCCCAATTCATTTTAGCAGCAGATATCACGTCTTGAAAAAAAAAAAGAGTTGAAAAAAAAAAAGAAAATAAATAAATAAATAGTAAATAGAAGGCAAGCGAAAGGGGACCAAATTGTGTGAAAAAAAAAAGAAGTGTACACTGAATAACATGGTTGCATATTGGCTATACTAAGCCATTGAAATAATAACTGGCTAACAATTTTTTTTTATTGTTGATTATTGTCTCAGCACGAAATTTTTGTTGGTTTCATTGAATAAGCCATGGTTAAGACTCGAAAATCTGCTTCTAGTGGTGGTTTAGTCAGAATTCCTGTGTCTAGGAATAAGCTAAAACACTCGACTAGGGGAAGGCTTATTAAAGCAAACCCTCGTTTAATTGAATCTGGAAATCTAAGTGTTGTTTCTCAGACTGGGTTACGGTCCTTATCTCGGCAAGGACGAGTGCGGAAACGCACGCCGTCAGTTGCACGTAGAGCACCGGCACGCGAGCAAGCCAGGTGCCGTAGTAAAGCCAAGGTCACGAGTCAGCGCTCACGCAGCTCTTCTCACGAGCAAGCGCAGGTGGATTCCGATCATGAATCAGCTGTGCACTCTAGCGATAGAACAGCCAGTGTTTCGCCAGATAGGCGTAGTGATAATAGTTTTGTTTCCTCTCGTCATAATTCCCATCATAATTTTAATAATGAAAGGCCTGTTAATATTCCTTTTGTTTTGGCTCGTGACATGCCAAGACACGATGAGCAGTTCGTTTGCTCTCGTGCCTTGCGTAGCGATGCTGGTCGCAGTCGTCATTCATTCCGAGAAACGATGACGTCATCACCCATTCATACGCCACCGGAAACCCCTTTGGTTGGCAGTGGGTCAACAGGTCCAGACTCGCTTCGTGCAGAGCGTGATCGTTTACAACACATAAACGATAGTCACGTTGAAGCTTTGCGTACTATAGTGGACAGTTTGCAAACTAGACAAATAAATGATTGTGGTGACAATGGTAATAATAACAGAACTCGTCTTTGGGAGGACGTACGAAACGCTAAGAAAAATTTAACTGCTTTTTCTGGCGAAGGTGGTACCGATGTTTTCACATTTTTGCTCCTAACAGATAATCTTAGGAAAATTGATAAAAATCTTCCCGACTGTGAATTGATAGCAGCCGCTACAAACAGGTGTAAAGGAAGAGCTGCCAGATTTTTAGCAACAAGCTCGATCGCTTCTAAGCAAACCAACTGGGCTTCCTTTAAGTCAATTTTAATAGAAAGGTTTGGTGCTGGAGG
>JAHWFP010082233.1:0-27185 GCA_023313725.1 Lithobius niger
GGAAAAGGGTATAAGAGACGGTGTCTCGTTTATATCTACAAGATGCGCTAAAGCAACAACCCTTATATGTATACAATCTACCTTCGAGCCCTATAAAAAGAATTCTTACGTAATATTTTTTGCCTTCAACAATTTGTGTGGTTCTGTAATGTGCGAGTATTTACCTACCGGAGAATACGAATGGGTGCCGGAAGACCAGCTGAAAGATATAAATATCGACAATTATGGAGACGAGAGTGATACGGGGTTGATATTAGAAGCGGACTTGGAATACCCGGCGATGCATCATGCATCACACAATGATTTCCCGTTAGCTCCCGAGCACATGAAAATCACAAAGTCTATACTTTCTCCTTTCAACAGTCGAGCAATCAGAGCTTGTGGTTAACGAACAGCACAGGCCTAAAGTTAACCAATAACCTTTTCTCAAAGACGAAGTACGTGGTCCGCTACAGGAATTTAAAATATTACATTTCTTTCGGCATGGTCCTCAAGAAAATACATAGAGCAATCAGCTTTAAGCAAGCACCTTGACTGAAACCTTACATAGAGTTTAATAACGACAAACAGCAAGCAGCTACTATAGATTTTGACAAAAATCTCTACAAACTGGTGAATAATTCGATTTTGGGAAGACGATCAAAAACAAACGTAAGAGAAAAAACGTCTTGATAGCAACGACAAAAGAGAAAACCACCAAGTACGCGTCTCACCCCCACACCACGAGTTTCACTTCTTTAAGCAAAGATTTGGTAATTTTTACAAAGACGACTGCAAACCCTATTTTGAACAAGCCCATCATGATTGGGTTGTGCATCTTGGAACTGTCAAAGTTACTAGTCTACCGGTTTCACTACGACAACATGATGAAAAAGTATGGACTGGAGAGATGTCAACTCCTAGTCACGGATACAGATAGTTTGTGTTATTCAATAGAAACGGACGATGTTTACAAAGATATGGAAGAAGATACGTCGTTGTTCGACACATCGGACTACCCCAAATAACATTTTCTACACTCCAACGTCAACAAAAAAGTATTGGGGAAGATGAAAGACGAGAGCGCGGGGTGCGCAATTTCCGAGTATGTAGGTTTAAAGTCGAAGCTCTACAGCATTTTACAATCGGATGAGAAGAACAAAATGGTTTGAAAAGACATTAAGAAAACAGCACAAGTGGTGCACGAAATGTACAAGAATGTGTTGTTTAGTAAAAGCATCGTAAGAACTCTGGGGTCTTACATTCGTTCGAGGCGCACGAACTAAAAACCGTCACCATCAACAAGTTTGCTTGCAGTCCCTACGACAACAAGAGATGGGTCTGTAACGACGTAGTCAGTACTCCCGCTTATGGCACGTGAATTCAGCTTAAACTATCTGTATTATCCATCCAGGTGTTGTACTTGGAGTCATAGCCCTTCCATTTAACAAAATAAAGCATTTTCCCCTATTTTTTACGTAATACTTGCTCCACTAGAAATAAATCTGGAACTTGGGTTTTTTTTGAATTTCCTGTTCGTAGAAACCTCCGAGCACTGGTTCACCCAACTCGTCCTGTAAAAGATACGTAACTGGTTGGGGTTTTAGCGCTATACGGATCGTGAATACTTCGTTGGTAAAATTTTGTAAATATCCTTTATCGAAATTTTTTTTGGGTTACTTTAGCAGTTCTTTACGGCTAGTTCATCTCAGCAACGGTTCGTGACGTCTGGTGACTTCCCTAGGTTTCAGTTTTGTGGTGGATTGAACTGTGTCAATGTAATGCAAAAACCAACACGTTGATAATGTGTATCCACTTGTAATTCCCCGGCCTGGTGATTTTTTTCCACATTCTAGTTTTCAGCGTTCTGTTGAAACGTTCAACCATGCTTGCGTTCTTCTCAAAGTGCGTAGAGTACATGTTGATGTTATGACGCCTAAGTAGCGCTTTGAAGTCTTTATAGTAGAACTCACTACCTAAAACGACTTGCAAATTTTTAGGGGGGGTCACTCCTGAGAGTATCTTCTTGAAAGCTTCGGTAACATCTAGACCGGTTTTAGATTTAAGAGGAATGGCCCAAGCAAACTTGGACATGACGTTAATGCAAGTCAGCAGGTAGTTAAATCCTTTATTTAGCTTAGCGTACGTTATCATCGCCACCAAGTCAGCCTGCCATCGATCGTTTAGGCCCAGTACAATCACCTTCCGTCTCGGAAAATGTTTCTGCGTTGGTTTGTGAAGTTCGTTTACGAGTTGATCAACTTTTTTTATTTCCCATTCCAAACTTGAGTTTTGTTTTCATGATTTTCTTAAGGACGGAAGCGGCTAGCTTTTCCCTCCATGCCAGAGATACCCTCTCTCACCCTTAGAGCTTTTGAAATTAGAACTTCATCGGCAGCGTGGCAATCTTTAAGTCCGAGCTCTCGGTGTAAGCTATATCGTGTTCTTTGCAAGCTTCGTCTAGTTTATTTATTCCAGGATCTCCTCGTGCCAGTCGCTTTTTCAGCTGAGTTCCAGGACCACAGTAGTGATATTGCGGTAAATGTATTTCAACGGTCAAGTTATCGATTATTTTGTTCTCGAGTCCCTTCCACACTTCGACGAAGTAAGCTTTTTGTACCACATACATTGCAAAACACATATCTCCATCAGTCAGTTGTTTCGTGAAGTTGTAGAAACTGGGGCCTTCGACTGGTTAGGCGTCAAATGTTTACATTTGACGCAATATTTCATATTGATTTCTTTACGGTTACTCTTTTTTACTATAGTACAATATTTTTTCATACCTTTAAAAAAAAAGATATCATGGATTCCTGTTCGATTATTCTCACCGGCAAAGACTTCAACTTGAAAATTAATCTAAACACACCCATTCATTTGGACTCTGCTTAATTTAGATACTTATAACAGCATACACAACATCACATCAAAAAATAACGAAATTCAGTACACTACAGATGCTGGCACTTAATAGCACAAAGTGTTAGTAAGTCCCGGTGCTTGTGAAATCGAGGATTTGAATAAATTTCTCAAGTCAGCGATAGATGCGAATGGCCACAGTAAGGATGCCATTACAATTTTTCAGAATCTAAACACTTTAAGAACCAACTTGATAATTACCGATCCGAATTACGGAATATCTTTTTCAGGTCACAAGAGTTTGGCTCCAGTTTTGGGGTTTGACTTAGGCAACTACGTGAGAAGTCGAGAAAGTCAAAATACAGCCGACATTATGATCATCAACACAATTTTTATACACGTCGATATCATAGGCAAGTCGTACCAAAACAGTGACACGCAGCCCACTTTATATTCCATTTATCTCAATTCACCGCCCAGTTTCAAAATCATAGAATCCCTGCATAATTTAATTTATCTCCCAGTTACTACAAAGTTTATCAGAAGTATAAGAGTTTGGTTCACGTCTCAGACGAGCGAGCCATTAGATTTGAATGGTGAGATGCTCAACGTGCGACTTCATTTGAGATCTACAAATTAAATTTAAAGAAAGGATAAAATGATCGTGTTTGGAAAAAAAAGGGAAAGGGCTCTTTCTTAATTTTACCTCTAATAATAAAAAACAAACGGTTTGATCACCTAGAAACAAAGCTTTCATAAAATTCATAACAACACCCAGAAAATGAATGTAGTAGAAGATTACCTAAAAATCAACGAACCTTTGGTGTACAATTCATAGGTCGAACCTTACACCTACCACGAATACAATCCTATTTTTGTAACCAATCTCAACAACGTAAATTCAGAAATCAGCATACATGTAGTAAGTCAACATTTATTTCTGCACGTTTCCAACAGTTACCTCCTGATTAAAGGGAGGTTACTGAAAGCTGATGACTCGGCTTATGCCGACGCTGACGTAGCCGCATTGATTAATAATGCTCCCATGTTCCTGCTTTCTAACATCAAAAACCATCTCAGTGATAAACAAGTCGACGAGTTAAATTATCCAGGGTTCGGTACACTGATGAAGGGACTGCTCACCTATGGCTCGGAGGAGCAAACACGTCTGCTTGGTCAGTGCTGGGTGCTGGACAGTGTGGCTTTAGTCGATGCTGAATTGACCAACAACTTAGATACAAACAGTGGCACACGTCCATCATCGTTGAAACAATTCCCAAGGGAAGGTTTACCTCCGCCATCCTGTTGAAACGTCATGGGAATTTTCGAAGATTACGATAAGCTAATCTACGGAACTAAACACGTACTCACACTCATGAGAGCGAGCGACACTAATGCCATCATCAAAGCAACGGCAGCGGCCAATAGCAAAGTCGTTCTAAATAGCATCAGCTGGAGCGTTCCACATGTCACTGCCTCGGACGAGCAGAAACTTAAACTCTACAATCTCATCGACCATGGCGCGACCATGGATTTCGGATGTAGGCACTGGCATTACAATAGCTGCGTACTCCCCAAAATACAAGCTTCACCTGGTGCGTGCTGACAACTTCCACTGTCAAAAAGCCTAGGTAGATAGTTCTAGCGTTTCAAAATAACAGGCAGGACTCTTTAGTCAAAAATCCTGGTGTGTTCAATCACTACGTTCTGCAAGACGATCACGTGACTCTAAATTCAAAAAGATATCCGTTTCTCGATTTGAACGCAAATTATGCTACTGGAGAGTATGTCGCCTTGTACAGAATGGCGCAGCAATTTAGGAAGCTGTGCTATGACACCAACGACATGAGTTTCGACTTGCTTCAGTTCAAGAAAGTTTATCCTCCCGTGATGTTGGATTCCTCCAAACAGTCCGATAGGCTTCAATCAGGAATCGTGAATGTAAACCTCAAACTGAAGTTTAGGGCAGCATTGCCAGCTAACACTACTTGTCACGCTCTGTACATAGGAGACAGGAAAATGAATCTAAAGTTGGACAGAGGTAAAGTCGAAGTTGTTTATTAAATTATAACGATAATAATAAAAAGATATAGCACTCAAAACAAGCTCACGAAAAAAGAAAAGCGCTTTTTTGCCGTTGGCAGAACTAGTGCGGCATCACAAGCAAATGGAAGGTTCTGGATCGAAGAAAAACAATTAAGCAAAAAAGAAACCAAAAAATTTGTCCCGTGGCAGAGGTCTCTACTTAAGACTACCCAAGGTTTAATCGACTTTAATAAACCTTTAACAAACTTTGATTTAAACGGGTTGGCAAGAGTAATGAAAATTACAAAATTCAGAGGGTATTTTAGTAAGGACACGCTTCCCTTAAAACTTCCCTTAAAACGGAATTGTAAACTTGGAAGATTTCGACAATGGAGACGGAAATGACTGGATAGCTTATTCCACAGTTTTGGGAGAACCTTGTTATTTCGATAGTTTTGGCAACATGGGTCTTCCCCGGTCTGTGGTAAACTTCTTGGAACGGGGAATAAAATACAATTACGAACGCGTACAAAACTTTGACCAAATTGGGTGCGGTCACGTTTGCTTATTTTCTAAGCATCTTTTCTAAGGCACATAATTGCGAAGCTGTTTTAGATAGGGTGAGACGAGTCATCTAATAAAAAGTTATGTGCAAATCTAACTGGAAATAAACGTCTTCTACGTGAAACTCTTCGAATGCCTCTACGACGCGATGGGTAAATTTTTTTCTATTACGTAAGGAATTTCAAAAACAGTAACAGTCGAATGCTTGTCCTTTAATTTAGAAATGTAAAGGGCTCTCATACCAAGTTTACATTTAGCAACTAATGCAACGCTTGGATCGCTATAGTATAAAATTGCTTTATGAATTAAACCTGAACTTGTACATACGAAGCTCAAGCGAGTTCCGGAATTAACGAACCAATCGCTCGCTTTTTCCAAAGGGCTTTTCATGTTGAAACTGATAGGCATGAAACTGTTTTCATGCACAAATTTCTTCGTACCCACGTCACTCGGCAAAGTTGGTTCGCTTAGGCTTCTAATATGTTTGTTTGCGGCATTAAAATACTCTTCCTGCTCATCTTCTACCAAGCAATTATTGTCGACGAATACCTTAGTAACAGCATCATTCTCCAAAGTAGGATCACTTAAATTTCCAATCTGCTTGTGGGTTGCATTGAAGTGTATTTTCTGGTCGTCCTGTAATAAACAAATCCTGTCAACGTACACTTTTGTTGCCGCATCAGCAGCGTGCCAAGTGAAAGCTACGTCCTTAATTTGCTTCTTCTTCGCGTAAAAATTCCCATCATCCTCATCTAAATACAACGTATTTTTTCGATGCTGGAAATGGTGGAAGCCAATTCGTTGGAGAGAAGAGAGATGGCAGGAGGCAAGTCAGTTTTAAGTTTCTGAATGTCCGTTGGCCCAGTACTGATCTAAGAATAATTTACCGCATCTTCAGGTTCGATAGTAGCACCTACTTTACTTACACGTTTGCTTTGCATATTGTAGTTGGTTTCAGGGGTTAAAATGTATCTTAGTCCTGGCTGTCCTCTCGGGCCGACTCCCATAACTTCATCCCTTCCCCTCTTATCCTTTTCAACGATTGTCCAAACTTATTAACAGGCATCTTTTTTTAAATATATGAATCCCCCCGGAAAAAAAGCACACAGTGACACAATAACGAATGAAACAAAACAACGTGCATTAAAAGACTGTTTGTTTGAGAATTCAAGATGCAACAACCTAAAAGAAAACACAACTGTCCGAACAGGGACTAGAAACCAGGACATCCGCGTACTATTAATATCCCAGACTAATTAAGCGGTTGTTACGGGTTTGAATTCCAAACGTGGCAGTCGTGTTTTCTTTTTTTTCTCAGATTATTACACCTCTTATTCTCACAAAGTGGGTCTTTAATGAATTGCTTTCAATCAATTTACTCGGTAGATTGAACCCCCCCCCCATTTTTTTATATTTAAAAAAAAGGAATATAGATAAACCTCAAGATGACTCAACCATCCTGGCAAACAAATCTCTTCAATCTCTTGCAAAAAACTTGCTGAAAATTAATGATGATAAAGGAAAAAAAATTAACGATGATTTAAAGTACAACTTGTCTCCTTCCACACAGTTTAACAATTTAAAGGGCCGGGAATTCCTTTTTTGAGCGAAAAATCGAAATATAAAGGCTAGATTTTGCCTAGCAAACCGGAAACTCCGGAAGATTGTTGAAAAATCTTAAACGGTATATCTGTAAAAAATTAGAGATCGAGTGTGAAGATCAGAAACCAGTTTCCTTGACCATGTTTAATTATCCTAATTCTATGCACATGGATTCTCCCTGTTACTACTCTTGTGAAAAGGCAAGCGACTGGGATAAACCACTATGTCTTAAAACTTGGGTTTACAAGAATATCCACAAAACAAAAGGTAAACTTAACAAAAACGTAATAGATAAACCATGGTTTAACTTACCATCTTACAGTGCTTTTAACTTGACGGAAATTACCGGGTGAATTAATGTAGTATACGTTAACAATGATTCTCCCAGTAACGTGAAGTTATGGTGCACCGTTGAATATGGAGTGTCCCTTCCGATGTCTTCAGCAACAAGTTTTCTCATGAATACTTTATGAGTTTAGTACCTCTGTAAGCATTAAAAAAATGTGTACATTAAAATCGTGATGGAATTGAAAAACTAAGATTTTTTGTACCTAAGAAAGAACCGACAAAGCACCCATTCTTACTTCAAATATCAGATGTTTAATTATTGGGCCCGCAAATTGTGGCAAAAGTAACTTACTGTTTAATTTCACCTGTAACGAATGATGGTTGGATTATGACTGATTATTTATTTACTGTAAAACTTTGTGGTAACCAAAGTACAAAGCATTGCAGTCTATATTTACCGAAATTGAGGAAAAAAATTGGAAGGGATGTCGCATTTTTTCACGGTTCTAAAATAGATTTAATTTTGCCCGAAGAACTGGACCCAAAATTTAGAAACCTTATTCTGTTTGACGACTGCCTTTTAGATAAACAAAAAAACATCGAGCGCTACTTTGCCCAAGGACGCCATTCGAATGCCGAAGTTTTTTTATTGCAGTCAGTCCTGCACGAGAATTCCTAAACAGGTGGTTAGAGATAATGCAAATTTAATAATCCTTTTTTCGGTGGATGAGTTAAATTTGAAACACGTTTACGAAAATCATGTTGGCCCTGACATGGAATTTTCAGAGTTTAAAAACGTTGTGTCAAAATTGTTGGGAAAAGCCTTACGGATTTTTAGCAATTAACAAAACGTTAAATGAGGGCAGATATAAACGTTCGTTTTTACCCATTAAACAAAAGAATGGAGACAAAACGAGAAATCGCAAAACTCAAAAAAAACATTTAACTAAAAAAAAATTAAATTGACGCTTGGAAGAGAGAGGGAGCAAAAAGAATCGCTACTAGAATTTTTTTAACAGATAGTAAGCACCCTGAAACCGATACCGGTCTTGGCTGCAGCCATGCAAACTACACCGATTATAAACTCTAGCCACACAAACTAAACCGATTAAAAACACTCTAGCCACGCAAACTACGCCGATTAAAATTTACAAAGAAGAAAAAAGTGACGAAGAAGTTAGTGACTACGAATCACTGGCTTTATCACCCTTCCCTGCTCCTAGTCAGAAAACAATACCGACCTCTCTCGATTACAGCCTCGCCCAATATTCAAGTCCAGGTGTACCTCCTATAATGCGAATTCCTCCCAACTGAAAACTGAATACACAACTACGAGCACTGGTCCTAAACTGACCCCTACATATTCCGCGTTGCAAGCTAAACTCATTTCAACGCCACCTGAGCTTCCTAACATCGCCAAGCTAAGGTACCTCGATAGTTTGTTACCTGGTCAGAACATTGGAGAAACTGCTAAATATTTCTTGATGAAATTTTTTTGAAAATTCCAAAGATACTGACCCAGTATTCGGTGTACAGTATGATAAGAAAAAAGGTGAGCTGACCTTCGGTAATAAAACAGTTAAAATCTTTGAGAATGACGTAGAGTGGTGGAGAACCAACAATACGTCGGGAGACGCGGGCTTTGGAAATTGCTAGTTTTCAAAGACTTAAAAGAAACTTCCCTCGCACCGAAAGTTAAAGCTGCTTAACCGGCCATGTTAAAAAAAATAGTATGAGTCTAAACATTCGTTTGGGAATATTCCCTTACGCCTTAACAATGATTGACCATTGTTCCAGAAATTAATGTTTGAGAAAGCCGAGTTGGGAAGCTTCGAACAATGACATCAATTTATCTAAGGAGGATGGTAAAAACTTAAAAGAGACCAAGAACAATAAATTATCAGTTTGAATAGACATAATGTTTCACATTTTCTGGAGTGACACTTACATTTGACTTCCCAAAGGTTGAAAAACCGAGCATGATTAGATGCCCGTCGTATTTTGTCAAATTATGAAAGAACACAGGCATTGTTTTCTTAAACTAGTATTCTGTGTTACATTGTGAGTGAGCGAGTCCTCTATAAACATCCACATAGTGATCGTGATCACGAACCTTTGTTTTACCAATGAGGATCACTTCTTCGCAAACATGACACAGTTATTGTTTTGAAAGTCAGTTTCATCAAAATCTGACATTAATAAAGGTTTTGGATGTTTAACAAATCTCTCGCTTTTACATACTCAGCTTCGATGGCTAAAAATGTACGCAATCGGAACCTCTATACAGTTCACTAGATATTACCTCTTCTAAACAATCAACCATAACGTTACAATAACCGCAAGGTTCATGTAAGTGATACTCGTAAGTGTATGAATTTTGATCATTAGGTTTACAACCTTGTATAGGAATAAACATGTCGACTCCAAATCTGCGAATATGACAATTGTTATATTTCATAATGTTCTCACCAGGTACTGCGCTTTGTGCTCTTCACAATACATTTCTTATTTCTCTAATGTACTTCTTTTATGTTATGGACACAAATAGTATGAGGAAGAGTACCTGCTGAACGCACTGTCCGATAACAATTGACTAAAATTCCTAATAAAACAATAGTGATTGTCTTCCAACAGTAATAGTCTTACTATTTCTTCTCCGCTCCTCTTGCTAATGTAGAGCAGATAGACTTCTTTGTCAGAATAAGCGTAAACATTGATTTTTAAATCGTTTAAAATGTCAAACTTACGAACATAATGTTAAGGAACTGGATAAGAGATATCGTTGACACGTAGTGTATGTAACAAATGTCTGTAATTTGCTTATTCTACTACAATTAGATGACACAGAGTGTAAGGCGGCTAATATGGAATATTCAAAACACTTTAAATCGTATCATTTGACGTTAGCCAACGCATGTTTATGAGTTAGAAAAAAATCTATTGGTTTGTAACACCGATCAGGTAAAGATTGATATCTTGCAAAATGAAAGCCTAAGGCAAGAATGGTCCATAAAATCCAGCAGGAACCCTTCTTTTGATAATGTTCTAAACGCCTTAGTAAGTCCAAGTAAACCTCTTTTAAAACTTCATCAACTGGTCAAGACGTAACACTGTGTAGAGTCTTGTACATAAACTGAATGCTAATTGTGTTTGGCTCTCATCAAAAATTTAGCTTGACGATGGCTTGCACACACCTCTTTAAATAAACAATGCAACTGTTTATGTAAACAGGACAACAGTAAATCTAAATTTGGATGAAAGTTTCTTCATTTAGAAACACATAATTGAACTTTTGGTATTCTTAAAACAAGATATTGTTTCCTTGAGGCGAATAGCTGGTCTGTTCGGTACAACATGTCGACGATGACCATGGCGGTTTAACTCGATCTTGAAACAAATCCTTCATTACACTGTCTGCAAACGTTTTGCGAATCTGTCGGTCTCACAACATAGGGGAGGAGAGAATGGCTTGTCCCCCAGTGGCCCCTGGCTTGCCACTATTTTAATACAATTACAGAAATCAAGTGATTACCTTTAGTAGATCATTACTGCTTCAGCACAAGACACGTGATGATGCGATGCAACAACTGATTGTTTATTGCTGCCCCTTGGCTGAGTCCACTGCAGTTTCCAAGTTATTTTGTCTATATCTTCGGAGTTTACTGTGCAACTTCAGTTCTGTTTCCTTTGTTGGACTTTTGTTATAATACCCAAACAACTTTCTACTTTACTTCATGTCCGTGTCTTGAATAGTTTAAAAGATATTTTGGATGACCTTCAAAACGACATCCAAGGTCAGTTTGGCAATTATCATTGGATTCTCAATATGTGATTTCCTATATGAGTACCTTGTGCAGCAACTCATACCAACTTATACCCAGTGCAGCAATCTATTTTGGGTGGATGGGACACTACTTCCTCAAGACAAGAACGAGTAGACACAATAGCGTCACTAGTCAAGGAATCACTATCCTTCTGATCGTAATCAAGGTTGATAATAACAGTTTTATCCACAGCAATATTGGTTTTTGCCGTCTGTTATTCAGTGAAATTGTGGTAATAGGCTGCATTGTGAACATCTCTGTTTGTCTTTGCAGCTTTGGAAATGTGAGAAAAGCCGCAGCATTGAAAACACATTGTAACTAAAGGATAATTGTATTCTTTGGGATTAGTTCATTTTAAGTAGAAGTACGATTAAGCGAATAAACATTTTCTCAACACCTTGATAATACTCTCCAATTCCTTTTAGGGCTTTTCAACCTTAGCATATTTGCTAAGTTGGCTAGAGTAAAGTCATTAAAATGTTTTGCAACCTGCTTATTTGTTCGTTTTATTTGTATAGAGCACTCAACAGATCTTCATTGCTAAGTCATTTAGCACATCCTGTACCTTTAGTCGTGAATTTAATTTCTTAGGATTTTCTACGCCTATTTTTTTGATAATTTTGAATGTGAGTTAATAAATAATAAATAACGGTGACTTCACTTGAATGACCATCATTCATAAGTCTCTTTTATTTAAAATGCAGGATTGAAAACCAATTTTATCACTTAAGTATTACATATAAGTGCAAAATTACAACGGAAATAAGGTTGTGGCTTTACTTGCTATAATCAAAATTTTAAAATAGGCTTTTAAATAAAACATGACAGCAGAAACGCTTAACCCCATGTATGTGTGCTTAAGTAACATAAGACATTTCAGAAACGTTATTTTGAATCGCAGTACAATGATGACATCATGCACACTGTAACTCTATGTCGAATTTCAGAATAATTATTATATAAAATTGTACAAGTTCATCCATGTCTACTCATAATTTAAGTTAACACTGCAGCAACTAGCACATTTCTTCAAAGCCTGACAAATTCTCCAACACAGATCACAACTGAGCAATTAATAAACAGTAGAGCAGATAAAGGAAAGCCTGTGCTATCACTCTGTCTCTACACTTTTTACTCAGCTGAGACCACTGTGAGGAAAATGATGGATGCAAAATTTATTGAGAGCTCAAGGTTTGTAAAGCAGTAAAACAGAATATCACCGTTATTAAATCACTCAGTGAGAGAAATACACAATGAAATATGAAGACACATTGAAGGCATGCCTCCACTGTGAGTTTTTTATAGGCGAAACATACAATGTAAACAATCTCTGATGATATCACATTCATTAATTTACTTCCCAGAAATAATTTCCACAGTCCATCTCACTGAGTTGTGTTTGTCAGAATTGAATTCGTGTTCAATGCTCCTATAATATTTGGTGAACCAAATTGAGTCAGAACAACCAGATACGTAAGAATTGCGCTCATGAGCTGTAAAAGAAATTGGAATATTGTTATCTGTAGTTGTTACTACATAGTAATAAATTATTGCACTTTGTTGTACTCACTGTGGTGAAGGTGCCCATATTTATTCGAAAGAGGTTTCCAGTTGCACTAATCTCAGCAGGACGTAGACTTAACTTGTTTGAGAACATCACGATAGTCTGTAAAATAAAACAAGAAATTGCAGCTAAAAACACGTAGAGAAATAATAGAACTACCCATGTGGTTAAACAATTTATATTAACACGACTTGAACAAATCTAACGGGATGCTTCAATTGCAATTAATTACTAATATTAACCATTATCATTGGAAAATTAAGAAACAGCCACATTCAAAATCAATGGTCACATGCAACAAATCTTTCATAAGAAAACGAAAACTGGATCACTTAAGTATTACATACAAGTCCAAAAGACAACAGAAATAAGGTTGGGCTTTATTTATTATAATGCTAACTGTTAAATAAACTTTTAAATAAAACATTACAGCAGAAACACTTAATAACCCCACATATCTCTACTTGGTAGGTAATATAAAGAATATCAGAAACGTTATTTTGAATCGTAGGACAATAATTGACATCATATGCACTCAAATTCTTCGTCGAATTTCAGTATAATTGTTATATGAAATTTTGCTAGATTACCTTACTTTTTGAATATATTTTTATGGTTATTTAGCATTAGTAGCTAATTAATTGAATGACAATTTTAGTAACTTTCGTGAAGTAGACTCTCATCAATGAACACAGGGGTGAGTCACTGAAGATACTGTAATATGTGACAGAAAGCAAAAATTGATACTTGAAACCAGGAATATTCCTTTTACTGGGTGGGGCACTGTCTCATAATCAAGAGAGGGTTCAATTCCATCACCTGAATCAAGGGAGCACACTACGACAAAGATACAGTATAACTGCTGAATCCGAACTGTAGGATATTACACGTTTTTTGAGAACTAAGAGCAAAAATGTTGAGACCCATCGGTCGAGCCGTTTGTGGTATCAGTATGAGGATCGTGGGTAATGTCCAACTTATCAACCAATCTCCAGATCATTACAAAGCGTTACCTTGTGACACCATATACAAGCAATGTTGGTCATTTTCATTTTAATTGTTGCACCATTCGAACATTTTCCTTCGAAACAAGAAAAATGAGAGTTGCCCCATTAGACTACAAACATGTCCCTATACATGTGGATTTACATACAAATACGTCGTACATATGGAAAGGACTGGGGATAGATACATGATGGGAAAGAAGCCAATGGGAGCAGTTCTCTCAGTCCAATCCATACGTATAGCTAGAATTGTATTGTCACAACCATTATTGTAGAAGGCTGAGGAGAACACTGACAGAAACTATTCAACCTTTCTCACTGGTGGCCGAAAGGTCTAACAATGAACTTAAATAATAAGAAAACTAATTATTAAGCAAGCTATTATTCAACAGTTTATCACAAGTTATAGGGGTACTGAAGCAGTGAGTTAGGATTAAAGATGTACTGACATATTGAGAAAATATAGTTAACTCAGAAAGAAAGGCAAGAGAAATTACACATTTGACACTGGATCCGAGGATGTTCGATAATTATGTATAATATGTAATTGAACACCTAACTACACTACCAATGCCTACACATTTCAGCAGATTCCACTGTTTACTGCAGATAGTCGGCTTTCTTACCTATTTACTTTGGCATTTTCATTTCATTAATTGTATACCTTAAATTACAAAGAAGCTTGTGGTTCCCGTCATGTGTTCAGTTGTAACCTGTAGAACAGCTTCTAAACTCTGGTTCTAGTGGTCTGATTCAGTTATCCATGCTGTTATGACATTCTTGCAGTAAACTGGTAACTAAATTAATTAATACTGAGGGATGAGGGACTAGTTAACAAACTCGATTGGGTAATTAATGGTCGGCATTGATGAAAAATGAATTAATTGTGAGTCCTTGGTTCAGTATTTAAGTTGTGGATTGTTATTCGCAACTGAATTAAGCCATGTTAGCAGCCAGACTAATGCCAAATTCGATTTAAGCTTGGGAGAATGACACTGGGGGCATAAATATTCAAGTTATATCGAAATATTTAAGAAGTTATCAGTTGAAGTAACAGATTCAGAATGGAATGTACATCACAAATCGTGCCTTCATAAGCACCGACTGTCTACTTGCTTTCAAAAATAAGAGAGTACATTGGTAAACTAACAATTCATTATACGGAGATCTCATTTTCTTGACTTGGGCTGCACGAGACGCCATCATAAGGCAAATTTCGGCTTACAAGACCAGCCATGTCTGCAAGAACTACGATACTTCACTGTATTTATTGACCGGACAAGAAAGAAGAGCATTCTGGCCATTATTGGGTCCTGAACCCATGATACCGTGATTAAATACAGGGTTGGATAAAGCCATACATTTTTAGAAATTTAAACCCAATTCTGTCTTGTGTAATGATTGTATGTGGAAACAAGGAAGGACCATCCTAAACAATGCTTAAAGATAGGAGAAGGAGGTGCACGAGTTGCACTTATTCTTCATGCTTGTGGAGTCTTTGCAGGATTTGTTTACCCTGGGATGGTGAATGCGAGAAAGTAACCAAAATCCAATAGCATGTACCATTCCTTAAATGCAATTTCTCACTTTCGACCAATTGGAAGACTAATATTCCCAATGAACCAAATCTGAAGGAGTATCCCACCACTACGTGTGAACGACTGTGAACCAAGGAACTGAACCAGGTAATGTACATGTGATTGTATCCTTCCCTCTTCATTTCGAGACATATTGCAGAAGCCCATATGCTGTGGAATTATTGACTCCATTGTTTGAATGGTTGTTCTGTTCGTCGTTCCACCACACATTGGTTGACTTTACTTTATCCAATTCTTTTATCGTGTATTGATGGACAGTCTTTAGCTATGCAAAGATACGAAAAGATTTGAACATATTGTTTGACCCTTTTGAATTTAGCACTGCATTGTATTCTGTATTAGTAAATATAAATTCGAAAATCAAGGCAAGGGCTTCTGAGGATATTGCCTTTCAAATATCAAAGTTAACCTGACGTCATTAACTTGATATTGTTTCAATAACATTTCTGGGAAATTACTCAGAAAATAATGTACAACTTACAGAATTAACAAATTAAACGATATCTAAAGCACGTGGATCTCATATTTCAATCAATGGTTCACGAATATTCAGGGAAACATTCACCATTAGACTTAACCCACGAATTTTCACAGATTTTATTCTCTGTATTTTAAACGCTTTTATTGAATGCTACTTTTTCTGAAACGTTACATTTTATTTGACTGAATTTTCAAGACTTGGTAGACTTTGTCTGTCTTTCTTTTTACCAATGCACCTCTACTGCTAGTGCTAGCATTCACTCTATCACGAGATCAAACCTTGTTGATCTGATACTATTGTATGATCTTAACTAACCCCACCAGAAAGTTCATATCTGGATTATACTTGTACATTCAGATCTGGCCATGTGCACACCTCCATATCTGCAGTCCAAGTAACTATGTCAATACCGAAAACTGTACTACCTCAGGCCAGACATGGTTCATGGTTGGTTCCTATCAGAATTGGTCAGATCCATCCAGGTCTAATGAGAGCCATTCAGACATTCCCATATCTGTAAAGATCTCTCCACATCTGTTCATATACTAATGTTATCCGAATATCAGTCTAGACAGCTTCACTAAACATTTTCTAACTGACGATAATACAAAGTCAAATATAGTGAAAGAATTTATACTCAAATCCCTAAATCCATTAATGGTTCAAAGACATTGCAGTATGTAACGGAATTCTAAAATTGGTCCAATTTTCGATTCTGGTTGTGGGTGTAATATTATGGAAATACGATATCTACGGAAATATTATATTACTCTTCTCATCATATTACCTGAAATTCTATCTGTGACAGGCATTTAGGATCAGTGTTGGTCACAGCCTCTGCGACAAGTCTTGCCTGAAAATTAAGAGGTAACATTACATAAAATCAAACCATTTCATTTGCAGTGTGAGTTTAATATTTCTGTTTAGTATACGGTTTTCTTACCTTTCTTGTAATATTGTCTGCTGCTGAACATATATTATATATGCGGTACATGAGCCCTAAAATTATAACTAGCTGGCCTCCCGTCATGGCAGTCAAACTGTTGGAACTTAGAATTTGAGAGCAACGCATACACACTGTAAATGCGTAGCTTCCCAGCAAGGCAGAGATAAGCAACGAAAATTCTGATTGCAAACATTGTGCTACTTGATATAACTGATTATATTGTTTGTAGATATGGTCCATAAACTTGATTTTAGCACAAATTTCTGAGGGTAAGTTATTTTCCAGTTCGGAACTGAGCAATGAAAATAGTTCAGCACACAAATTTACAGTTATAACAAAAAAATACTGTGGTAAATGTTTCAAAAGAAAGTTGTACAAAACCATAAATTATTAATGTTGCATGATAGTTCAATTCCGTAAGAGGTTTTAATAAAACATAAATTAACCAGTAAAACCATGTAACAAAGGAAAAGACAAAAAGAACAATGCAGTTCTTCAATTGAAACTTTCTTTTTTTAATTCCTTTTTCAAGTACTTTGTCGAATTGGTCTAATAAAGTTAGCAAATTGTTCAGTCCCGGTGCATCAAAAATATAAGAAACTATAACCAAAATTGAACAAATGATTGGAAACCATAATGCTGCATTGATAACTATCATCTGAACGGTAGTGAGTCGTAATGAAAACAAAAATACACCTTTTATTCGGATCATAAAAATAAAAATGATGCCAATATTTACAACAGCTTTATATAAAATCATCAATGCATGTTTAAATAGGTTTCGATCAGTTTGAATTGAAGAACCAATGCGAAAATCCCAAGAGATAATTCCTAAAACTTGGCCTAATATAATAACAGGTTGGCACAACTCATTGGTTACTGACTTCTTTCTTTTGATCTTGTTCGAACTCAAATATACAGTAAATCCAAAAAAATGAAATCTGTCTCCTCACTAAAGCTTGATTGTCTATGTTTAATGGAGTGACTCGTTTATGCATGTTGTCTTCTATTAACTGAAAGAGAAAAAATGTTTTGTGTTTATTCACATTAATAACAGACTTGTTGCATTGTCGTTTATAGAGGCGGCCATGCCAGATCCGGTTGTATTTTTGGGCTACTTAACGTGGAATAGGGCTTTTTTCGAGGGATTATGCCTGCTCTTTAGAGTTGGAAACAAATCAGGAATCAGGTCAGTTGGTGTGCAGTCTTATCTGTACATGTACAATTATGAATTCGCTTTACAACCCGCATTTTATTGAGTCTGTTTGACATGTTAGTTACAACTGGTAACCCCCACCTTACCATCAAACCTCCAGCTAATTCTTCATCACAATTCAAAGAATGTTATCAGGGCGTCAAGGTTTTTAGAACAAAGTCTATAAAATGTCAACAAATGTGCTAATTATTTCGTTATTACATCATTGATAACGGGCAGATATTACCTTGAAAGGAATACAACCCATCCACAGAGACCGTATCTTACCCGTGTTAGGAAGAAGACTACCTTTGCGAAAAAGTTCAAACACATTTAATCAACATCTACGATGGAGTAAATTACATAAAAAATCTGTTGTCATCAATAAGTAAAACTACAAGTGGAAGGAAATCAGGAAGTAGACAATTCAAAATTGTACATAAGCTACAAAGCAAAAACATGTTGCCAGGCTAGACCCTGTAAATAGTCCCCTCCAGACCAACAATAGTAAAAAAAAAAACAGGGCAACAATGGCCGACTTCCACCAAAACGAACGGAAAACAAATAGGGTAACGGAAATCAGGAAACGCTACAAGAAAGAACAACAATCCCCACCAACGTCAAAAGACCTGATCGATCAGCTGATGAACACTCGCTGATAGGCTGGCCAACAAATCCTCTGTTCTTTCCCCATCTATTTACCCGCCTTGTTTACATAAGCCTACATTTCGTTGCCTGTACTATAGTGGTTGGGTTATTAAGCTTTGTAAATAAACATAGTGGAAGAAAGCTAAAAGAAATGTTCATGTTTTTTCGATTAAGACTACGTAAAATAAAAGCATTGGCTTGTGTAAGCTTGAGTACGTCACAGGCCTGCTGTGATTTGAACCTAAACCTTCGGGAAAGGCAAGTCATGCTTCCAAACCTTCGGGATGGAATTAGCATGAATAAAAAATCGTGAGTGGATGATTTTTTCTAATTTTTTCTTACCGGAGTATAAATTGTTGGGCAAGTTATATTTCGAGAGCTGAAAGCTACGAAATACGAAAAAACCAACTTTGGGTCATTATTTTTGTCGTTGAAATCTTCAGGTTTATGACAAAATGGTTACCCCGTTTTTTACGCAGTAATAAACGTTAAACAGGGAGGTAATTTGTAGACTCTTTGAGTTTTACAGAGAACCGCGCTTTATTCTTCCCCGATGGTAAAGGACGGCTCGAATAAAGTCATCAAGTTTGTGAAAAGAAAATAAAGATGTTCACAAACACTGAGTAGTGAAACAAAATCGCTACACCGATATTTGTAAGGGCTGAAAAAGTGAAGGAGCACACTTTTGAAGCTACGAGCGAAAGTCAAATTCATCAGTGGTGAGCTAACTGAGTCCTCATCATTTTGAAAGCATTTTGGCTATTGCTTAAGAGTTTAGGTTTGTGATACAAAACAGACTTAAATTGAAGTGCAGTAAGTGTGGATATAAACCTTGGAAGGGGTCCAGACTGAAGCGGCATTTCTCAGAGAAAAAAAGCGGGAACGCAAAAGTTTTTTCCAACCAGTGAAAATTACGGGTTTTGTGGCTTGTAATTGAGCGAAAGATACCTTCTTTGTCACGCCTAAAGTAGTGAAAACTCCTGCTATGGAAAATTAACGAAAAAGGGCGAGAACTGGGGAAAGCAGACATGCACCCTTAGTCAAAGACTTAGGAGAGATTTGGACGATTTTTGGGGGAATGACGAGGACATTTTTAAGCTTGAATTTTCGAGCTCAGAAGAAACTTGTCACCTCTCATCCTAGAACGTTCAGAGGAGGAAAATACGCGTGGAAATGACACGTTTTACGCAAATTTTCAAAATTGGGCTGAACATTGCCCAGCACCTGAAGACTTTCGGGAGAAAGTGATGAGACAGCTGGAAAACTGTTTTATCGCTAGCCAAGATGGTGTGAATGTCACCTCACAAACTCGAACTGGTTTTCACCAGAACGAGAACGTGAGGACGGCATGTCACCCCAACCATTCTGCCCTCAACAGACAAGAAAATCGCACTATTGAGAGAGGCAGAATAGCATGGAATCCTCGTAGCCATGAACCACTTGGAGCAAACCCCGACAGAGTGGATCAGACTATGTGCGGTAACCATGTTAACTGGCGACAACCGGTACACCAGGAACCGGAAGTAGACATGTGGAGGAGATGGTTGGCGCTAATGACCAAGCTGTCGACGCGCCATTAAGCCTCAATCCCCCCCCCCCAACATGAATACAATCAGTCGCCGGAAAGCAAAGAAACACTGGGGGTAGAGTAACCCACAGTAGGACTGGCTGCACAAATGACAATAGGGGTGAAACCTATAGCCGTTACGACGATTTTTCGGAGCACACCTCTGCACGGAACCCTTTTCAAGGATTCCAGGTGAAGACTCCAAAAGTCGACATGCCAGTTTACACGGGGTTTGCTGATGAAAAATCGCCAAGTGAATTTTTGCAAAGGTTAGACATGTACGTTAGCGCATTAGGCCTTGCAGATTCGTACGTGTTACGAACGATCATTCCCCTCGCCATGCAAGGTGAGGCCGAACGATGGTTCACGGTTTTCGGACCTTTTAGGACTTGGGATGCGTTTGTGGAAGACTTTAATTTGGAATTTGAAGGTCCAAATTTTGAAGACGACCTAAAACGAGAATTGGAATTAAGAACTCAGGCACCTGACGAACCTTTTTTAGTTATGCCTAAGCAATCAGTGGGCATTTTGACAAGTTGTGGCCTAAGTCATCTGATTCAGATAAAATTAGGCACATAATGGCAAATATGCACCCTGATTATCAACAGCACCTTGATGATCGACCGTTCGATACCCTCTGAGGATTGATGAGAGAAGGAGCGGAGGTTAGTAGGTTACTGGTTGCCCAGAGATCCTACTGGCCGCCGCCCGACTCATCCCTGTCGGTAGAACCATGGCTGGCTTGGCGGAGCTACGCACAAGTAGCGCAGAAAAGCCAACCCGCCAACTGCCAGGCGGTGTTTCACGTGAACCAAACGCATGCACAACCGGCAACCGGGTTTCAAGGCGTAGAACCCGTATCAATGGCCGCTTTAGACCCGAGAGGGTACAGAGCAGGTCATTACGGTACGCTACTGAGTACCACTAGCACTAGCTGTACAAGTGCAGCCCCAAAGGCAGGTTGGGCGATAAGTCTGTCTTCCTGTCCGGTGTATTTCAATTTTTGCAGGAGGTACAGATGTATGACAAGATTTAGATTAGGGGTTTGAATAACATCTCTGTAATGTGTGGTGCAGTGGCAACCCGGACCACTGCACTGTGACTGAGGTTGGCGCTAATGACCAAGTTGTCGACGCGCCATTAAGCCTCAATCCCCCCCCCCCAAAGGCAGCAAATGTACAAAAGGCTAGTGCTACAAAAGAGACCTGGAAACAACAACAAAAGGAATAGAAACCTTTTGATGGCGTTTGTTGGACTTGTCAGGAAACCGGACACAGGTAAAATAAGTGTCAGAAAAAGCCAAAAAAACGGGGAAAACGGTCGTTAACCTGATTAAACAAGGTTACGACCGGAAAGAACGTAGATTGGCGAGCAATAACAGGACTTTGGAGAGGCACTCTAAAACGTGTTTTGGCATCAAATGTTCAGCTTTTCAAAGGCCTAGACGAGGAAACTAAGGGTTGACAACGTACCTTTAATTAATGTTAAAGGGGCAGGAACACCATTCGTAGCTTTGATCGACACTAGTACCAGTTCAACGATAATTTCCGGTGCTACAGCAGATACTTTGCAGGCAAAAGGCGTGAAGTGGCGCAAGGATTGTTGTATCTAATTTATCTTGGAAGCCGGAAAAACCCAAGGTGATGGGTATATGAGATAGACGATTAGGTGGCCTGGTGGTTACAGTACTTAGCAAATTTTTTAAATCTTGGAAAACGCAGCTGATTCCGTAATTTTAGGAAGGGACTTCATGGCTAAAACAGGACTTGTACAAAGACATTAAACAAGGTGGCTGGCACATTGGCTCTGAAGAGCAGGAAACAATCTCTTTTGTTAAAGTTGGGCAGACAAAAACTGAACAACTAAAGCAACTTGATGTAAGTTTGGAGAGAGAGCAACGTGTCAAGGATGATGAAAGCTTGGAGAAAAAATCCAAGAAGCTCACTGTTCTAATGCACAACACAAGCAGCTTAGAAGGTGTTTAAAAAAATATAAACTTGTTTTAACATCTGAACGAGGCAGCACACATCTCTACGAACACATTATTGAAATGGAACCGGGAACACGACCAATTCGGTTACCACTTCGACCAGTAAACAAGGAGACTAGAGCAATCATTGAATCACAAATGCTGGAATGGATTCGTGATGACGTCATTTAGTGCTCAGTGTCACCTTGGGGAGCTGTGCCTTGCCTTGTCCCGAAAAAGGATGAGGAAGGGGCTAAACGATTCTGCATAGACTACAGGCTCGCGAACGCTAAGACTATAAAAGACTCACAGCCGACCTCGAATGCTAGCCAAGTTTTTGCAATGCTTGGTAAAGCTAAGTGGTTTACAGTTCTTGATATGAAATCAGGGTTCTTGCAAATCGGAATGGAAGCCGATAGCAAGAAGTACACCTGTTTTCGTTGTCATATGGGGGCATGGCAGTTTTAAAAAATGCCATATGGGCTATGTAATGGGCCTGCTTCATTCTCGAGGGTCATTGATCTGGCTCTTGGGGATGCTATGTACTCCCACACGACATCCTACGTTGACGATTTGATAATCTACTGAATGGATTACAAATCCCATTTGTTGCACATCGCAGATTTACTGGAAAGGCTAGGAAAAGCTGGAAAGACAGTAAATCTAAAAAAGGCACACTTTTGTGCAAAGGAAATTTCCTGTCTTGGGCAATTAATACGTCCTCAACAGATGTCACCCTTACCAGAGAAGGTACAGGTGATAAAGGATTTTCCGAAGCCTCGCAACCTAAAGTCGTTCCAACGTTTTTTAGGAATGATGGGCTTCTATAAGGCTTACATCAGAGACTTTCACATCAAGGCACAAAATCTTTATCAGTTGTTAAAGGGACAAGCCGTCTGGGAGTGGAAACAAACACTCTCAGACTCAATGCAACAATTAAAAGACAGTTTATCAAACTGTGTTGTAGCACTACCAGACTTGGACAAGCGTTTTTAAATTTCCACACACTCGTCGGGAGCAGGTTTTGCGGCAGTTTACCTCTCAACACGTCAAAGGACGTGGGCTCGTACCGATAGCTTTCGCTGGCAGGAAACTGACAGACTGCGAAAAAAAAACACTGCGTTTCTGAGCAAGAAATGGGTGCGGTGATGTATGCCGTTAGGAAATTTCGGCCTTACATTGAAAACTCCCCTTTTCTGATCGAGACAGACCATAGTGCGTTGTCATTCTTGAAGTCCTTGAAACAGCCTTCAGGAAGACTGGCAAGATGGATTCTTGAACTTCAGGGAATGGATTTTGAAATCCGTTACAAGAAAGGTTCCTTAACCATCTGGCTTCAACCACGCACGTCCCCGGTGCAAAGTACACCGGTCTTTAGCCCTGGGATGCAAGCAGACAAGTTGCGGGAACACGTGTCCGTCATCCCGCGTGCTGTTGCCTCTGGGGTCACTATCTTCTGGGGCCATCCATCTAGCCGTCTGGCTTCAACCACGCACATCCGGTGCAAGGGACACCAGCACCCAAGTTGCGGGAAGACCCAGGCTGTTGAACCCAGGCTGTTGCAGCAAACTCCATCATGTTCAGGTCAAATCGCGAACCAGACGTGCTAGGGGTCTGAATTTTGGAAGGTAGATAGGTCATTCCATGGACGATCTAACAAGCCTAACCCCATCAAAATCGGACGAATAGTTTTCGAGCTATTCGAAAAAAAAAACCCTGCGACCACGAAAAAATCCACTAGCTGCCCCTCAGATGGCTTATCCTGCGTACACACGAAACCGCTCACGCGGTTAAATGGTCAGGGCTAAAAAACTGTGCGTCAAAACTTGACGATCTCTGTGTCAGGGTAGCCCTCGTCCCCGCGCCTATTTTAAGCCCAACCACAAGACCGTGACACCTCTGTGAGCCGAGCTATTCAAAAAAACACCCTGCAACAAAAAATGAAAAGCGGTCGAATCGCCGCCAAAAGCGGCATGCTCCCGGGGGACGATGCGAGATGGACGGCCCTAGAAGATTGGCGTGCTGGCCCCGACCCTGTCTCGCTGGTGAACCCAGAGGCACTTTTCGTAGCATTACGGAAGGTACGGAAAATCAGTTAAAGTGTCGGGGCTCAAAAAACTGGCTGTCTAAATTTGATGAAACACCGTGTGAGGTTAGCCCTCGTCCGTGCGCACATTTTAAGCCCAACCACAAGGTCGTGACACCTCTGTGAGCCGAGCTATGGCAGCATGGAATGGATGTTAACCGTCACCATTTGGACATCGAAAAAAATGGCGGTCCTACTAACCTAACCTAACCTCACCTAACCATAGGTATGCTGTTTCTCCATAACCACTCGTGTTTTAGGTATGAAACTTGGTAGCCAGGGGTTGACGTAATTAGCTAACTGGGGAAAATGACAGAAAACCTAGCAAACCAGGGGAGCCCTAAGGAAGGTTGGAGCTACAAGAGTCAACTTAGAACTATCTTAAAACTAAGTCCTGAGGTTGCCTGTATACCACTCCTCCAGGTCCTCGTTCTCAGTGAGCTGCGCCACCAGTTGCTTGTAACAGCAACCTCAGGGGGTCAAGGTGGACATAAGGTCGTATGACCGGCACAACCCAATGAGCTCCTAGATACCTAATTGACTTGCAGCTACCAAGTCAAATTTTTTATGTTAAAGCTAATACTCACCAATGAACACTGCTAAACACCAGATAAATGCTGTAATAAGTAATAAGTAATAAACCCTGTTAGTTAAAGGCAAACGAACTCATTCAAGGTAGGCTAGAATTCATGAGCCTAAAAAGAATAGAATGTAGGCCTTAAAATAGGCCTGCAAAAGGGTCTCAAAAATAGGCCTGGCAATAGGCCTCGAAAATAGGCCTCAAACCCTTATAAGCGCATCAGAAAGTAGGCAAGGAAAGCAAGAGGTGTTGTCAGCTCTGAAGCTGAAGTCCAAGTGACTTTTATTACACAAAACATTTTACACATAAAACACTGCACATGCGTGTTCTCAGAGGCATCCTAAAGGGTGAAATTACCAGAGCGATGGGGCATTGCACCACGGAGGAAGACGTACAGATTGAAGCGTGCCGCATCTGGCATAAATTTGCAATAAATGGATATCCTGCAAAGATGGTGAACAAGATGTTACATGAGGGAATCAGGGAGCTGGACCAGCAGCCAAGGGTAGGAGCAGGAAGTTCTTCCTCCTCCCCTCTCCCCCACCCACCACTAGACTGTACAGTTCTACCCTATATTCCAGTATTGTACGAAAGGCACAAAAGATTTTCAACAAATTCGGTGTTCGAGTGGTATCTAGAACCATGAAACAGTGGGTTCTTTAATTCGTCCTCCCCCTCCCATCTTGACTGTGCTCAATACAAACACAATCCGATCTGCAATCCTGAGTCAAATATACCAACGTGCCTAAACTTGGTGGATACCATTGGCAATCCACGTGTTGACTCTGCAAGAAACGTAGTATATTGTATTAAATGTAAAGAGTGCCCATTTATTTATGTTGGGACCTGCGAAAGGGCACTGGGCAACAGAAAGTTGGACCATGGGAGTGCCATGGTGAAGTCAAGAGACTCCTATGCTGTGGTAAAGCATGAAGATTCGACAAATCATTTAATTGATATCAGTGGCACATCAATTATTTACCGTGAGCCTATTGAAAAATTAAGACTCCAGCTCGAGGCTTATAGAATTGCAGTAAATGGACAGAGAGTAATGAACACTAAAAAAAATTTTCCATTATGGAAAAATAGCAAAATGTTCGTGATACACTTCCCATGAATGTTATTTAGAAATCAGTGGTCTTGGATGCATTTTCCAAGATGGCGTAATAATTGGGGTCGTCTGTCACCATTGAGTGACATTTTTATTGTGTTTACCTTTTTAAATATTGTAAGTAGCAACCATTTGGGTACCGGTAAACATTTGTCATCTTCCATTATTCATCAGTGTATGTAATTTGTTGTTTTAGGTGACCAAGAAAGAAACATCTTTCGAAAATTAAATACTATTTTTTGTGCATGAACTTGTGGACCTATCCTTGTTGCCAGGAACAAGCCATTTGATGTATGACCAAACGTATCCACAAAATAATCTGATGTTTTGATCAAGTACCAGATAGGGGACAAGACCATGGACGAGATCAATCACCCGTGATTTGACAGCACCATTAAGGGACTCGTCAGCTACGGCCCGCAAAACCAGGCCCACGTAGCGAATTTGGGATGGTTCCTGGACGGTGCCAGCACCAGTACGGCCGATGATGGAACAAATACCGTCTTCAAACACAAGAGAGACGTCCTTCTAAGCGCCCACTCCCCGAAAGGATCTTTCGCTTATACCATCGCGCTCTCCCATCTCCTGGGATTCTTCATAGATTACATGAAAGCGATTTACAGAATTCAGCAAGCATTGATTCTAATCCGAGACAGCAGAGTTGCCCCGGGAGAGATAGTTCTAAAGCAAGTGTCCTGGCGCCTCCCCACATAACCCTTTCGGATGCACAGAAGAATAGGCTGTACGGGTTAGTGTATGCCAGAATCACCGTACCCATGGCTTTCAGCCACTGGTACTCGTACATGCTCGATTTGCCCACTACAACTAGCTGTACTTGGAGATTTATCACGACGAGTTCTATCGAGAAGCCGAGATACGTAATAATCGGGTTCCAGACAGCGAGGGAAATGGATCAGAAAAAAATCTGGCTGTCTTCGATCACTTCAGTCTAACATTGAAGTGCATGAAACACCTGACTCTGTACTCGGAACGATATCCCTTTCTGCAATGAACGTTGATTTTGCCAGTGGAAACATCTCAAACGTGTATGAAGACTTATTCCACTTTAGGAAGCAGTATTACGGGGAGCCGGTAACGCGACCCACTTTCGATGTTTCGACTTTTGGCAAAATCTTTTCCCTGATCTGCATCGACTGCTCAAAACAGAACGAGAGGTTTAAATCGAGCATGATCGACGTGACTCTGCGAATTAAATTCGGTGCTCAAGTACCGGCCAGCACTCGATGCTATGCCTTGATTATCAGTGACCGGCTTATAACCATCAAGTTGGACAG
>JAHWFP010082234.1:0-17636 GCA_023313725.1 Lithobius niger
GGACAATTTGAATGCCATGTAGGTCGAAAGAAAAGCAACACATCTTTAACAAGCCTGATGATGACAAATGAAACTCCATCAAACTAGTGTTTGTTGAAAATTTGCCAAGCCCTCTGTAAGTTTTGCTTTGTACTTCGAATTTCGACATAATTTCCACGTCCTCTCTCAAAATCTCGGCCAACATTGAAAGTAAAAATACCTAAAAATTTTTGTCACATGCATTTTATCATTTTTATGCCTTATTTATGGATTTAAAGGTACACCCGGCCTGCCTTATAACATACCGCCTGCCATATAACAGCCACGCGCAGATCGTCACCCGCACATTTATCACCGCCAAAGTCAACTGAGACAGTAGCTGCATTCTTCACAGCGACATACACAGCTACTGTCTCAGCTGGCTTTGGGAATACTACACAAAAAGCATCAACTTAAAGATTGTGTCGTCACAAACCGGAATGATTTTTGTATTTTAAAATCGCACTCTATAATTTTTTAGGCTATAATTTCTTTTCGGCGATCTATTGGCATCATTAATTTTAATTCTTACTGCATTAATCTTTTAGATTTTTTATCTCATAGTAATTATTAGGAAACGATTAAAATTAGCACATGCACACACACAGATGAAACTTCAAGGTCATTGCAGGCTTGCAAAGGATCATATACATGTAGGATACAGTAAATATAGTTAACAATTATTCAACAGAAAATCTAGACGCCACATTTTAAAACGGATGATTGACCAACGTTAAGGAAATAGACATTTGGGGCCGTACTTAACGTGGTGGATCGAGAAAAATGGTGCTGGGAGGAATATCCCTTTAAGTTTGTAAATCAAATACTGTTGGATGAAGGCTTCGGAGGTTTTAAACTAATCAGACATTAATTATTCAGGGAAATCAAAAGTAAACCCCACCCCCCCCCCCCCCCACAACAAACGCAGCCGTTCCTTATATGAACAATACGATAAACCTCGCAGCCTCTTCGTAAATGATCGCTGGACTGACTTGAATCAGATTTATGTCCTTGACACGATTTGGCAACCAGACCTGGGAGGATGGATCTAACAAAAATGCAGAATGCCCAGAATAGCGTCTTGCGATCCCCAGATGAGACAATGGTAGATGGACAATGGCAGATCTCTGTCAGGCAGATTTGACAATTTGAGCACAATGTGTAGACCACTTTAAGCTGCTACAAAACCACACACCATGGTCTTTACATGTCAACTCGTTTTTTAGTTCCGACCTGCAATTTCATATACTTTAAATTTATTTGAAGATCCAACATGGAACACCTTACATATATCCACAAGAGCTAGTAGCCAAATATTCAACCAGCAGTCTAGTAAATGCAGGGAATCATGCAATTTCTAGTGGTAGACCTGGTCAGTAATGTGACGATACAGCTTAATGTCGTCCGCAAACTTTGGCATACATGTGTCATTTCCATTCGAATGTAGATCCGAGACGTACAGAGAGAATAGTAGCGGGCCCAAAACCAAACCCTGGGACATCCCGCTAGTGACAGCTCTTGGAGGTGCTTCAGACTTACCCACACACACCACCTGGGTTCTAACCTCGAGAAAATTGTCAATCCACCTCAAGAGGACACCTCCAATACCTAAATTTGTTTAAACCAATACCCAAAGTAATTTAAACTGCCATGCATCAGTTTCATAAGAACCGCCACCAACGATTTCCAAACCATTGTACTATGTTGAGAAAATTTTACTACTGAACTGTACTGTCGCAAAAGTCAAAATCGACAGAATGTACACACAATGTGGAATGTTACCTGAACTTTTATCTGTCTTATCAATACTGGTTAAACGAACTTACCACAAGAATAGCACGCTCAATAGCAGCCATGGAAGCACTATTAACACCTTCAATAAAGAATTTTTTACGGATACGAGCCCATTCTGTTCTTTCTAAAGCCGTTAGGGCTGCTATAGACTTAGCTTCATCAGAAACTTCATCTGAAAAGCAAAAATATGTTGCATTTAAGTTCTAATAGTATGTTGGCCCTATTAATAATGCACGAGACAATCATTAATAGTTTCCCCCCCCCCCCAACCTCCCTAGAAGAACCATCAATTAGGCATTCAATATTACCATTTTGTATTGCTGTGGTGTGCAATGCATACCGTTTTTGTTGCGGCATGGTTTGTTCCAAGTTACAAATTCATATCAATTTTCAAAAAGCCATTGCTTTTTATTTCTAACCACAAAAGCTGAAGTCTTTTTTTAAACAGCTTTACATCACAAATGCTATTTTCCCTATTGGGGTGGGTTCGGGAAGGTAAATGACAACTTTTAAGTCTGTAAATGAAAAGCAATTGTGTTTTGAAAATTAACACGACCCTGTAATGTTTGTTCGACAACAATAACATCTATATTACAAATACAATGCAACCTGCCTTCGTTGCACGAACTCCTTCCCACACCCACCACGTGGCCACCATGTTGGGGCACTGATTGCACCTTACAGTTCAAGTGTGTAATCTCAATGCAGTACATGTTCAGGGGTGGTGCAAACATTTTTGATACACTGTATAAAAGATAAAACGTGGAGAGACGGATAATTTTTTTCTTTACAGCACTGCATATCAAGCTACAGAATCAGAAGTTTAATAGCTTGGACTAGTGGATCATCATGACACAAAACAAAAGTAGCACATTTATGACTATTATTTATTATTTATGTATGTGTGCTTCACAGTCAGTTCATTTTTAAAATGTGTTAACAGGGCAACGGAGCTTAAAATTTTGGATTTGACAACACTGAACCAGTACTGTATGATAACAATGAGCTGAAATATAGTACCCAACCAAGGCTAAAAATCTGAATGAAAAGCAGGAATGTTGGAATATCTAATATGACACCCATCATGAAATTGAATTAATGTGCGCTAGTATACCTGTATGGTCATCTGCATCTTCCATAATCCACTGTAGTTGCTCTTCTAAGGCTGGAGGAGCCAGCAACTGACCTTTGGAGTCATAAACATTCATTTTATAATACAGCCCCTTGCGTAGAACTACAACACACTAAATGATAGAACAAAACAAAAAAAAAACCAATTCAAGCCGCTGTTATTGCATCCTCAATGGCAAAAATCTTTCTTTTAAACTATGGTTTGAAGGGCAATTGTGCAGTAAACAGACTTTAAAAAGCTCTGTTTTAGCAACTGCAAATCCCATGCACTGGCTCACAGTAAGAAAGAAATTGGACACTGACTGCTGCTTACCCGTGATTTGTTAGAATCAAAATGGAAAAGGCTATCTACTTCTTCACCAGGAACTCTGCAACAGAAATTGAAAAATACTGCACCAGATTTACTCATTCGAGAGGCAGAGAAATAATTAAAGGCCTTTTTAATAAGCCTCACTGAGAAAAGCAAGTGATTAGTAGAGTTACAATCAATGGGTGACATAATTCATGTGAATGCAATATTTTACAGCCTGTAGCAGTTGGGTTAAAAGCTTTCAAGGCTCATGATCGCTGTAATGCTCGAATTTGCCCATCAATGGTATAAACTGTTCGTCATGTTACTGTGAAAGTTTTCATCAAATTTTGAGTCATAATTCGGAGAATTACGAATATACACCGCTCATGTTCACAAGGAAGACAATATTTATGTCTTGCAAATTTTCAATGGCTGGCTGCCATCTTCCTCTTAAGTTTTGTTTCTTGTGTGTGTACTTCATCAATGGTATTTAACCAACAACTGAAAGATGTGATGAGCGTGCTTTTAGGTTTCATTTTATGTGCCACATCTTAGTGGTGCATTAAGCTCTGTATTCCACAAATTCAATAACGCTCAATATCACAACACGGAAATTAGTCAATTTAGCAAATTTTCAAAAGTTGTGATATTGAGCGTTATTGACTTTGTGCATCATCTATTTGTCTGAACTCTCACAGTATCATGTTTGCGTATTCTTAAGTTCAGCATAATTTCCTTGAATAATAATTTATGTCAGACTGATTAACCCTTTCCATCACAAACACAAACATGTGCATTTTTACGTGTCTCATGACCACACACTTAAATTAGTTAAACATATTTATTAAGCAGTTTAGTTTCATTATTGAGTTCATGGTCTGAAGCCAGGACATTTTAGAATTAAAAGAAGGCTGGTAAGAGTTACAAAGAAGGATGTTAGAATTAATATGGTGCTTTATAGTTCAAAAGTTACCGGATAACTTCTAATATGATGTGTGATTGTGTAGAAACTAGAAATTTACCCTGATGAAATGGGGATTAAAGTTCTTGTAAATGTACGCGAAATAAAGGATTAATGATGTCCGACTAATTTTGATATTTAAGAGTAAAATCCTGGAAACCCCTTACCCAATTTTATCGACTTACAAACTTAAATCTAGAAAAAGGCATCGAATGCATTTGAGAAATTTGAATTGAATCAGACAAGGGATTCAAAAGTTATCGTGACAGACAGACCGACACCAACACAGGATGAAAAACTCTGTTGTGCTGCTTTGCACCGCACATCACTACAGTGCAGACATAAAGAAGGCAAGTTTTAATATTTAGTTTGATGTAGTCCATTTAATGGTACGTACTCCTTGCCTTTGCTTTTAACCAATTTTTTTTAATGTGGTATGGAAAACAGGAAAATTACATAAAAGGACGAAAGAGAATCCAATGGCTACAGGAGGTATTACAACTCACCTTATAGTTGAGAAAATGCGATCATACTGTGCCATACATATAGGAATTGTTCCCCGAATTACTAATGGGGCTAACTCTTCTCGATCTATGAAGCGCTTAAACATAAGGCAGTGATGAACGACTGTAGCAGCTCTGCAAGAACAGTAACAATGTTTTTTTTTATATTTCAATGACATACAGTGTATTTATTGGTGTAGAAGGTCACAGGCTTCGCACAGCATTGAGGAAATAGAAATCAAGCACTTTAAATTTTTTCACACAAAACCCAAAAAAAATATTAATTTTTAGAAATACAATAAGTATTTAATTATCCTAAAATACTCACCGTTGGATTTGTGCTTAATATCATAAATATTAATACTACATTACTCAAAACAAAAATAACACTTTATTATGTGATCTTGCTTAGGAAGTACATCAGGATGCTAACAGAATTTTTTCATTGACACAGTGAGTACACCAGACCCTTTATTTCTAATACTTATTTAAATTAGTCCACACGTATTCCCCACATCATACAACTACAAAGAAAACTGGACACGCAAGGAGGATCAACTTTACACCTCTAAAACTGAACAATGAAAAGGAGTTACCTTGAAATTGGCGAATGAGTAGGCGTCCAATAACTTTGATCCATTCCATAATAATTGGAATTAATGGATAAAGGACTTCTGTTCATCAGGTACACATAGTTTTCCCTAATACAAATATACATAGAAAACACGTCACATTCTGTTTAGCGTTACAAAAATTACGAAACTTCGTACATGACACTCACCACCAATCTGACACATAATTGGAAGCCCACCAAGATCGGAGGATTAGTATCCGTTGAAGTTTGGGTCCTAATTCTGCTTGAAAATCCTATAGTTAAAAAAAGACAGAAAATGACAAGGGCGAAACGAATACGGAAAAAGAGAGAAAATACAGGTTATAAGCTGTTCAGACCAGCATTTAGAAAAATGCTTGCAAAAACCCCTGTCAGTTGGCATAGTGCGAGACTAGCAAGCACCTCTGGTAACTATGGGGTGTATTCCGGACAATAGGAAACATGTCTTCTGCCTAATGGAACCCAGGCTACAGCCACTCATAGCGGGTTTGGGAATTCTTTCCTACGGCCTTGGAGAGACGGCTTAGACAACAGTGTCAACTGTGCAGTGATACAGAGTTTGTTGGCTCAAATCTCGGTCACATCATCTCAGTGAAATATTAATCCACAAAAAGGCCTACTGAATGTTGGCTATCGTTTCATTTTTGCCATGGTGTTAGTGTGTTTTTATTACTTCAACAGAATTATCACAATTTATATGTACTGTTTTAGTTCTGGATATTATCTTAGCAAACCTACCAGATTTGACCTACTCCTAACTACACTTCTTCGTGCTTCTAAAAATGAGTAGGTTCAAAATTTAGTCAACTCTACATACGCAGTACTTTGCTCCAGATGACGGAAGGCTAACGAAAGTTCACAAACAGACTAACAGTAAGGATTTCTACTAACAGCATAATTGTTGAATGAAAGCAATGGGAGTTATTATATGAATTTATATTTCGGATGAATGAGGAAACGTGTTCCAGTTCTCAGCACTGGAGCAAGGTAAGTAATGAATCAATGTTACTATCACTTATATATCATACCAGGTAGGATACAAAACTGGCAAACTGAACTTCTTTTAACGTGCTGAAAAGAAAATGTTCTGAATAGATCAAATAAGAATAAATTGTACAACATACCTCAGCTTTGGCTTTGATTGTCTGCAATTCGTCATCTGTACAGAGCGGTTTTAAAGATTCCAGTAACCTGGAAATTGTGTCCGCCAATGGAGGAACTGGAAGCTTCGGCAAAGCTCTTTGGCAACTGTACAGAGATGGTTGGTAACCACTAACCAACCGAACTAAAATAGCCCAAGCAAGCGTCTTTTTAGACTGAACTCGAAGGGGCTCATCTAGAAAAAGAAAACGATGAATACTGTGTTACTAGGTGACAAAATGGCACTCGCACCCCCCCCCCTCACGACTATAAAAGTAATGGAGGGCACGCTCAATATTGTAAGTTATTACGCTTACAGTTGGATGAAAATTCAATCCATACTCAACATTTAAAAATAAATCACATTTGTATTATTGGGGCATCAAAATTATTAAACGCTTCAAAAATTATTATTAAAAAAATACTAGGTAGAGTCTGCTTTAAAAGAACTTGATTACGCACTAAAACAAATCTGGTCAATTTGATTGCTAGTTTTGCTACGGTCTTTACTCCTTCGAAAACAGGCTCTTTTTTAAAAGTGTTTCCAAGTGTGCAGCATTTCTTCTTCTAGCGTTACTACTTGGACAAATTACTCATGTAGAAAACACTTTCCCTGAAGTCCATCCAAAAAAAGCGTGTTCAAGTGACAAATACAGCAATGCCATGAACAGCTGAACACTCGTCTGCAATCATAAGTGCATCGCTAACCCAATTACGTAAACGAATCGATGACACGTGCAGAGCGATTTTAGTCCATGTATGAAATGAAACAGGTGGTGGCACCATGTGTCTCATAATTGTTTTTGTAATATTCAGGTTAAAGCGGGGGGGGGTCCGCTTACTAAATCATCCTTGTGAAGTCATGAAGAGTAATTTGTCCAAGGTTACAACAGACGAACTCATTTTTTAGGCTCCGACACCTACAATCATAAAATTATAATTAGTTTTAAAAGAATACTTACACATCCAACCACGATAGGACAATAACAAACGTAATAAATATTGGCGAACAACCATGAGAAGGAGGAAGAAACCAAATCCTACAATGAAGGCGATAAGGATGGCTCTGAACCAGTGAGGAAAAGCTGGGGGAAAAAATTAATAGCATTATCAACAATGAAAGGAAATAATCCAACTACATAAATTAGATCACCAAAGGTATCATGAACAAGATTCTAATTTACACTTCTGTAGTGTTATATTTTGTTTTAGGAATATTAACTAAATAAATCAGGTGAAGCTGCAGATGCTGCAAAATGCATTTTAAAATACTCCTATGTTCTTTCGGTGGACAACTTTTTCAGGAGCTTTAAATAGTCAGAGGGTGAGAAAACGGAACTACACAGGAAACGTTTTATCGTGAATAAGAATTGAACGTTACTTCCCAGAACGACTAAACAAAGTAGCAAAACTTGTTGCTTGTTGGAGACAGTTTGGTACCTCAAACACACAAAAAACCATGGATAAACTCAACAAAGCGTTCGAAAAGTAAATGTTGCGTGAAAGTGATATGACCCTTTCGACGCGACAGATATAGCCATCCAAGTTAGTCAATAAGTTTGTTCAAGTTAGTCAATAAGTCCGAGTAGTCAATAAGTTGGTGTTGTAACGGTTATGTATTGTCAAATACACAATAAATCGGTCATCACAAGTTTGTTGTACTATACTGTTGTTTACTACTTCCTAAAACGTCACTCTCGTTGGCCCCTTGTAGTCATCGCTTTAAAATAGTATGGGCTACTCACTGTCGCCGCACTTCATGCTAATGTTTCGAATTACTTAAAGCTAATGCTAATTTTACAAACTACACTTCCACGAATAGTTATCACTACCGCTACTATTGTGAACATATTCTCTTCATGTTAAGACATAGTCTTTTAAAGTTGCCAGTGATTGGATTTCCCGGCCAACCCTTGTTGTCACTACCCATGGAGACCAGGCTGTTATTTTTATCAACAAGTTTACTTACGTTCGTTCGGTCCTGAGCCTTATCCCTGTAATCCTGTCTTAATTCTCCGGATAATCCACGCGAACCATCTTTCTGTGGCCGCGACTTCCAAGCACGACCAGTTAATGTCGCGGTAAAAGAAACAGTGATAAGTTAGAGCGAAGTGAGAGGCGTGGGAGACACTGGAAGCAGTGGCGTAACTATGTAACGCTGCGCCCCCCTGCAAAATTCCAGTGTCCGCCCCACAACCGATTTATGACAAATCAAAGGTAGCATTTTAATATTTAAATTTTTATTTACACGTATACAAACTTTCTAGCTTACATTTCTACATTACATTATAAATTTCTAGCTTGAGGTTGCGTTTAAAATTCTTTGTCTTTTTTTTATTTCTACAAATGTGTTGACAACTACATCTAAATTTATTTGCCTAGTTGCTGACAAATTCAAATATCAGCATTACAACAAGGATGTACTAGTATTTAACTATTTATTACGATAACTGTAATGGTTTAAAGAATCTAATACGTAGCATTAAATCAGCAGAACGCCGCAGATCTACACTTTCCCCCAGTTTTCTGACATTCTGGCTCAACAGCTGGTGTAAAAGACGCCAACGTTAACATAATATTTAATACCATTGTTAACAACTTGATGCCATTGAACATATATTATCTGTAACTAACTCTATGGGCGAAGTGCTAGCATGCTTCTAGATGTTATGTATGGTTGTACAGCGCCTTCCAATTCTCACGCATGCTTTCTTTCAGGAGCCATTTTGTCGGAAAGTAAAATGGCTATCGCTATCGCTACATTCACTTAAGTTTTAACTAGCTGGGGTCTCGAGCACGAGCCATATTATAACACTTATCGAACCCAATTGGCTTTCTGTCCCGTTTATAATCATATTGTAACACTGTCCCGTTTGTTGTTGTATTGGCGTTTGTTTCTGTTGGGGCCCAGCGTTGGATTGCCCAGAGCTTTCCGTCAACAATACACGTCGTAATATTTCGTTTATAGCCGATTGTTACTGTTAATCAACATTATCATTCACATTGCTGGCCACTGGCCCTTTTTCATTACTACCGTGTAAAAAAGGAACACATTCGCCTTTTTTTCATTGCTACTGTGCCAAAAATGAACATGCTTCCTCTTTTTCATTGCAGCGTGAAAAGAATGAACATGCATGCCCTATTGCATTAATATTCCGCGCTTGGATTGGGCGTCACAATTACTGCCTTCCCCGTATTCCAAACATCGTTTACAGTTTGGTGCAAGCGAAATGTGTACATATATATATATATTCACATATAATAACAAAGTTTTTGGTAGCAGCTCAGTCAAGGTCAAGTCATTCAAACCATGCAATGCGTTCTTACAATTCATTGAAATAAGTGTATTCGCATGGTGCAACACCAACCACAATAGCCTCTATTGCTACACCTAATTAGACATAAATCGCTGGAAATAATACTAAGGAAAATTGGAAATTAAGCCAACAGCGAAAAACATACACAAGAAATAACGTAGTTACGTCGGAGTGGCATGACCCGGATTCGAACCAGCTACCCAGTTGAGGATGTGGCCATAGCGACTAAGGCGCTATGCATGTGATATGGGGGCGAACTGGGTAGCTGGTTCGAATCCGGGTCATGCCACTCCGACGAAACGTAAGTGCATAAAGGTGGCTTACTAAACTACGTTATTTCTTGTGTATGCTACACCTAATTAACATACACTTATTTAAACATTTTATGATACTGGCTGTGCACCATACCCGATACTTTGCATACATTCGTAAAGTTTAGTTGAAACCGTTAGTTTACTGTAAACGTAAGATGACTATTCGTAGTAGTCATCTTACCTTTATATTGTACTGAAATTTAGAATCCATACTTTAAATTAGTAATTTGTTTTCGATAAAATTTATGTAAATATTAAATAACCTGTTTCAGTAATAGTTTTGTTTATATTTCCATAAAACGTACAATTTTTCCCCTTTCATCTGCGCCCCCAGTTCATCTGCACCCCCTGCGACTGCAGGCCCTGCAGCATTGTAGTTACGCCACTGACTGGAAGTAACCTAAGTTTTGCATTAATTAGGGCAAATTAGATGCAAACTGGCTAATTTAAAGGTACCGCAGACAAGGGAGTCTTTCCATTCCATAACACAGTGTGGAGGATTCTGCGAATGAGAGCAACGAATCCTTCTAAGCCTTAACAAATTCTCATCATGGCTTCTTGAAATGCTTCGGCACAAAACTTACACCGCAAGGCACTCTTTCAAATTTATATCTTCCAAATGGGGTTGTAATGGTACACAGTTTTGAACTTGGTTCATCTAACTGCATTTACAAAAAGCTTATCCCCCATCGAACACATTGGAAGTGTCTGCAGCCCTCTATTTTTGCAAATAACCGCTGGTAGCTGAAAACAAGACCTTTCGAGTCTCATATTTAGTTCTGTAAGGGATCCATGCATATTCTGACGTCCTCGTTTTGCTTGGTTTTTACCACAATACGGTGAACCATCAGTTGCCGCTAATGCTTTGTTTAGCTCAGCCTCAACTTTGGGAGGCAATGCCAGTTCTTGAGTCCGCTGAACACTGGAATTTATTTTACGTTTTAGTTTAATTGAATACACAAACGTTAGTTTTCCCATTTCCATGAATACATCATCATACTCCTGTATTATGGCACTTGGGTCCATCTCCACTGCTCTAATGGTTGTTTATTCATTTGCATACTCAGACCCGTCTTTACTGCTTCAGACCCACTTATAAGAATCGTACATTGCACTTCTGCTAATTGGAACAAGATGTTATATACAGCAGCTTATTACCCACGAGGCAGTTGCCTCAAAGCCCCATAGAAGTCTGGGCTCAAATCCACAACGCCGCACTTCTCATTATGCAAAATAATTTTTTTTTATACTTTGCACTTTTGACGACTGTTCCGCTGTTGCTTTGTACCAATTTTAATATTAAGAAAAGGTCTTATTTTTCTTTTACACTCAGTATACTTTATCGTTCCTCCTAACATCGTAGAAAGCTGCAGACAAAATCTTGCAACGGGCCAATGGCCCTACCACGTGGACCTCATATTAGGTGAGGGTCCCCATGTTAGGGTGAAGGAACCATCTTCAAAGGTCTGCCTCGGGACCACATCATGGGTTAAAAAGCCCATAGTTAAGTACTTGACTATAATTTACCTTACATTTTAGGGTGCATTCACCTTGTGCACTCACCTTTTCCGCAAAATGTGATTAGTGTCACTGGTGATGGATTAGTCTAGGCAGTATTTTCCTTTCAATAATTTCTTTCCACGTCATGACACTGGCTTTTGACCCTGTATCCAGTAAAGTCTCCAATTTATTTCTGTTTACGGTATTATCATTTCTTGCATCCACTTAGCTCTCTTAAGGTGTACCGAGTTTATTGCTTACACACAGCCAATGTACATTACAGATTGGCCACCCACTTCATTCTCCTTATCTTCCCTCCATACCTGTAAATTCTCTTATTGTTCTCTTATTACGGCACACTTTTGAAAAATTATCCTCCACTGCACATGCTACAGTGTTTTTTAAAAGCTGGGCACTGCTTGGTTGATGCATTGTTGCAGATCAGGAGCAAAGATTATGGAATACTTTCATCTTATATTCTCCCCGACTTGTTCCCTGTGGTGGCCCTCTGCTGAAGCTTTGCCTTGAGTTGTAATGATTTTCAACAGCATTGGTTTCTGCAGAGTCCAATCTACCTGCTCAGCTTAATTCTCACTATGTATTTTTGAAGTTTCTGCTGTAGCACAATATTGTATGGCTTCTACAAGCGTTAGGTAAGGGTCGCGTACCAAACTCTGACAAACGGGCTCAGAGATCAAAAGATCAGCAACTGCCGTCTACAATGGCTGATTGTCAACATCACAAAAGTAAAGGAAATACACCTTACCACCTACAGGGAAATTCCTTTAGTTTCATCCAGAACACACAAAAGTTCCCTATTTAAAGTTTCGGTGAAGTTTTAGGGCTGTTCACATTCATCAGAACATATTGAAGCACAAAATCAAAACGAACGCTACGAGGCACAGGCCACCATCGTTCAAAAGATGCGCTAGTGTGGGAGCCATGTAAATTATAGAGATCAGTGGTTCCCACGCTAGCGCGTCGTTTGAATGTAGGTGGCCAGTGTCATGTAGCATTCGTTTTGATTTTGTGTTTCACGATGTTCTGATGAAGGTGAACGGCCCCAAAACTTCACCGAAAACTTAAATAGGGAACTCTTGTGTGTTCTGGATGTACTCGTGGAATTTTACCGTTGGTGGTAAGGTGTATTTCCTCTACTTTTGTAACTAGTAAATACTTCAAATTGTCCAAATCACAATCCACTCACAAAACTGTCAAAGCTTCTTAAATGAAATTGCGTGGACAAGAAAAACAGCTATCTGGAATAGGTTATATTTCGATTAGGTACACAGTCACCTCCAAATTTAAAGAGAATCATCTTAACTGCTAATTCATCTCCTACCACAGTGAATGTCATTGCACTGTAATCTTTCAACCCACCCTCTCTCAGCAAAGGTAGCAATGTTCCCCTTTGGGCACATATTGGCTTTAGTCCCAAGTCTACAGCTAAGGAAAAATTAGGCACCATTATCGCCACGAGTTGGCCGGATATAAGCTAGGCTCAAATTTTGCTGGAACTTGCAACAGCTTTGATATTTCCAGTTCTTCGATTACCGTACTTGGGCTGTAGATTCACTCTGCCACCATGTAATATTTGTGTTGTCAAATACACAAATAAATCAGTCACTACAAGTTGGTTGCACTGCACTTACTACTTACTAAAATTCCACTCTTGTTCGTCCCTGGCGACCAGCACTACAAACTAGTATAGGGTCCTCACTATCGCAACACTTCATGTGCAGATCAGCGGTACGGTGCATGACAGGTGTGGTAATACTTCGCCACATGTTCACTATCAACCTCTTCTAATGCTTGCTACCGCTGAGGCACTCCCACAATCCCTCAGTCATGATTAAGGTGACGTCACTTCTGCTCTCTGGAATGCTGAGATTGCAAAGTTCCGAATCGCAGTTTTGGAAGGTAACGAATGGCAAGGTAACATGTCACATACGTGACATAAAGCGTTGAGCCAAACTACCTCGAACAAGCTACAATTTTTTCTAGTTTGTTTAGTGGTTCGGAAGATACCAACTGAGTTAGCCAGAAGTTTTCCGATTAACTGAAGTGCGAAAGACACAATCTCTCACCCTACCATTTTATAGAACTGGCGGCTATATCAACGCAGGGGTGAACTGGAAATATTTAGTCCCGACGGTGATGAACGTTTGACCCCTAGGAGACCATGAGAGGGGGGATATGTGAAGACTCCCAAAACTTTTTTTTAGTTTGACAGAGGTAGCAAATTAGATTTCATTTTGTTATTCTTTCTTTTTTAATTCCCTCATGAATACAGTATAAGGTATCGACAAACTTTATGTGTTTTTGAGCCTGTTAAAGTTGTTTAAACAATACCAAACTTTTTACATTGTTACAACACATTTTAAGGGATCCTCCAACAGGCATAATGGGCGCACCATGCTAGGCGAGGGAACAACCCAACGATAGGAATCAACAGCCTGTTTGGCACAGTTGGGTGAGAAAACTAAGTTGGGTTAGCAACTAAAAAAAAATTCCAACCCCATTGGAGAAAGCTGTTTAGCCACCCGATCCAGTCAGTCCCTGCATCAACGGTCAGTAATCTACGAACTAGCACATAACCGTCAAGATAGACAAATGCACCATTGCAATCGCTTTACGAAAGCTGAACATTACAAATGTCTGTCGTACTAGACTCTCAATTGAGAAATATTTTTTTAAAGCAATAAATTAAAATCAGGTCTTCATGTTGCCTACGTTGAAGGGTGGATGAACTCCCAGCCGAAGCCAAAGGCTGTAGAAGACGAGAAGGACGAAACTGCTAGCCAATTACAAAAGAATTTCCTAGGATTGTTTTAAACACCACAATCAACATGAGCATGAAGCATTACAGCGCAGTATTCCTGTACCAGGCATATGTAAGACAGAGTTATAATTACAAAATTTTGGCAATTCCTCCCACAGTTTTTATCAATAGATTGACAAATTTGTTGGTTTATTTTTCACACGATCAGTTGTGGACTGGCAAAGGCAGGAAGGCGGAGGGGTTCAGGAAATCCTGAATGGCGTCCTCACTACCTATTTAATACAAAAAAAAAACCATCCTGACTGGCCTGTAGCCCCTCCTCTTCATGTATGTACATAATACTACAACGAAATACATGTAGATGCACAACAACATTTCTAGGCTTTTAATTTTCAAATATGTATCGTGTAACACGTGCCTGGGATATGACACGTGTCAATGTGTCACACAGTGCTCAATGATAGCACGTTGCAGAAATATCGAACCACCTGTCGTTTAGTGATTGTGCATACGGTCAAGGTTACGACTTTTGTTGGAATTTACCATTATTGAATCGAGGTCAAAAGGTGAGTGACAGACTGGATGGCAGCTGTTGACTATGCTACTATCAGACATAGAATTGCATATAACATACATTCTTTCAGAAGTGAGTCGCATCAAACAGACACTTCTGTAAAACCATCAATTTTCATATCAAGTCTGGGTGAGAGAACATAGATACAAATACAACATCAAAGACTTTGACATTGTCAGCCCTACGATTTTATTACCCTCTGCACTGCCATGCTAGACATGTAGTGTAGACTAGTAGAACACAGTTTCTGTGACCCAGAAGTATTTGAAATAATGCAACTAAGCTGTCGAATATTACAAAAAGCATTTTATCTTCTTCTGGGGCAGAAAGAAAGATGTGCTTCAAAAAAAGATGAAAGCTACATTAAAAACAAAAGGGTTTAATTTTTGTTTAAATACCTTTTCGTTTAGAGACTTACGTCATCTGAAGTAAACTAATACTCTTATAGATGAACCGATTTAATTTTGAACATTAACAAACGTTTTAAAAGCTAATACAGGGAGGACAAAAACCGGGGGTTTAAACCTGGAAACCTACAGTCATCACAGGCAACCGAGATATGTCCAGAATAGGACAGAATAAATCCCACAGCTGCTTAAAGTCTGGTTGTCTCTCATACTACCCTGGCTGGAACTGACTGGCAGAAACTTTCCCAGAATCCCCTTTTCAGTCATTGGCCAGATCAACAGTTACTTCTTCCGGCAACTAAGGATTCACTCGGCATCTGCTCAGTGCCACTAAGTGGGCGGCTGAATTACATTCTACTATGATCACCCAAGCCAGTGAATGTGTTTTTACCAAAATAGGTAACAGCTGCAGATGGTTACAAAGTTACTGGGCTAGTTTTGTGTTTAAAATTTGCAGGCAGTTGGTGGATTATGTGCTAATAGAGAGGAAAAGTAGGCCAATGATTTAACCGTTGACAATAGATACTCAAAAAAAGGAAAATTTCAAATAAAAACGACTTCAGTACTATATCCTCACACATGCATTTTTATTTTGACGAGGAGTTGGGAGGACACAGAATTTGAATTGTATAGCTGCTTAAACCAACTCAAGTCGGTTATAAAGGGCTGCCACCAAATGAAAGTCTGCAGCATCTAGCACCATTGAGTTAGTTCTGCCTAGCGCTTGCTCGCAACAGGCAAAGGCACGCACAAAGCAATATCTTTGAACACAACAAACAAGCCACGCTTCTTAATTATTGAGTAAAAATGTGGTACATTCTCATGCACCTGGGAGAAAGCTGTGAAAGTGATCGAATTTACTGTCCCTAGATGGTGCCACTGTATTTACTTTACACCATGGCACCATCTAGTCAGGGATGATGCTAAAACCTCTTTACTGGGGAGGCGGCAGTGGAGTAGCAATTAACGGGGGGTGGGGGGGGGGCAAAAATTCTACTTTTGCGGTTCCCCCTCTCCCCGCAAAAATAAAATAAAAAATAACACTTTTGCAATTCTCTTTCTCGCACCCATCGTTCTTCTACCCCAATTTTTTTGAGAATATTTTTACATCCAGCTGAAAAAAAGATTATGATTTTACAACTCACAATAACAACCAGGCTCTACTGATGTAACCTCAAGTCATTCCTGTCGCTGTGAAAGAAACTAACAAAGTTTTCTTAATAAGTAACCAGAGTTTTATTCGTTTACACGTTTAATCTTGATCTTGATGAGGGAGGGGGAGCCGGGAAGATGGGAGCAAAATTTTAGGGGACGAGTGTACCCTCCCCCTTAGCGTCGTCCTTGCATCTAATGACAGTAATATCGTTAACCTTTATGGTTTGCTCCCATGTGTACGAGGACGTACCAATTTTTTATTCAGTAATTCAGTAATTCAAAAGTCACGTGGCTTATTTGTTGTGTTAAAAGATATTTCTTTGTGCATTCCTTTGCTTACTGCGAGCAAGCACTAGAGAGAACTAGATAGCGCTAGATGGAGCTACATACTGCAAACTGTCGTTAGGTGGCAACCCGCTTTTAAGCCTTCGTCGGGAATAATAGGCCTAAATGAATGGTTTAGAATAGAAAGGGCTACTCTCACTCTTACGCACAATGGGTTAATTTTAAATTTAGGCGTAATGAGACGGCATACAATCAGCCATTTATTATTGAATATTTCACAACTATGTTCTAGTACCAGAAGTATACGAACACATTAAAAGGAGACAAGGAGTCCATATTGCAGCAGAGGGCTTGCTTCTTACAACTTGTGTTAATGCCAATCCATCATCAATAATTTTCGACAGTCTTCCCTTTGAAGTGGATTAACCTATTGAGCTACCTGCTTTTTAAATGTAAAATTCTTTTTTTTTGTTCGTGTCATCATCTCTTTGTAACATGTAACATCTCCTTCCACATTCTAGTAACGTTATAAAATCACTTTTCCCTTTTTGTTTTCTGGTTTTCACTAACTACAACATACAAAGACCTTTGAATATTATTGTATACGACGTTGTGTTCCGCGATTATGTCTCCCCGCATCCCTTCCCCCTCCCCACACATTTATACAGGGTGGTCCACAAAAAACTGACGACCCAACATTTTCTAAGTCCAACTTTTCTAGTTAGCACCCCTCAGAACCAGGAGAGGACAGAATCTTCGTCTCATTAGATTTGATTTCTGTTCTCTCCTGGTTTTGAGGGATGCTAACTAGAAAAGTTGGACTTAGAAAATGTTGGGTCGTTAGTTTTTT
>JAHWFP010082234.1:17736-29869 GCA_023313725.1 Lithobius niger
CCTAAAAAAATCCTTTCAGGCCTGCTTTTTCTATCACAGTACCCTATTTACCTGCAATCCCCACACTTGTCTAACAACATTCTAAAATTACTTAGCTCCTCTTTTTGCATCTTTGAATATATCCAAGATGTGTTTGTGATATTACCAAAGATGTCAGGACTGCCACTGGGGTGCAACAGTTTTTCTAAAAATTTCACTTCACACATTTTCATTTTTTGCACAAGTTTTCGCGCACGATTTATTAAAATTTTCACATTTTCGAACCTTGGCTTCCCAACCTTTTCACAATTTTCACGGCAGAGACTGTATTTTTTTTTCACCTTGCTTTGTTCTTGTTAGGCTGTAGGCCTAGGTTACATCACTTTTTATTTATTTTTGAAGTAGACACCGTGGCTGTTTCCAACCGTTTTTTTGCTGCTTCTTCACCCAACTTCTAAGGATCTTGCAAAATGGCGTTCGCGGCTTCCATCTTCGTTAAATCTTGTTTTGCGCAAGCTTCACTCAAAAGTTTTAAACCTTGGTCCTGCATGACTTTTGCTCCCTTTTGTAGTTGTTCCCCATTTTCAGTCCCAAGTGTCTTCTTCAATGTAGCTAGGATATCTTTATCTAGACCGTTGAAAACTAAACTAAATAACCTGAGTACGAAAACTGGAGTTGGAAAAACGATAACTAGTTTCTTTCGTTTATTATTCGTGGCACACTGCATTTTTGTTACCAAAATCCATAAAATTCAAATTTTTTCATAATTTTATTGGAGAGGGCCATAATTTCACATTGGTGGCAGCCCCGAGATGTCCTTTTGATCCAATTATGTATCCGTCCCTCCTCCCTCCCAAAACGTGGAGCATGCACAGATTCATTTTCCCAATTTTGTATCCACTGCCCCTTTCATTATCAAAACCAATACATAACAAACCTGTGACCTAGTCTATTTCCTTCCTGACTAGAAATTCGCACACAGACAAGAAATACCATGGAATTTTCTATCCCAGCTTTCATTTTAATCTCACTCATGAATTACTCATTTGTTCTTAACTGTTGTCAGTCTCACTCCACAAAGTGTACTCATCACAATTTAGTAACTAGAAATCAGTCACGTACAAAAATACAAGTCGTGTGACAAACAAATATCAGGACAGAATTCTAAGGGGCTAGTGTTTGAGTGTTTCAGGCAATATACTAGTGCACTAAGCTGAAAGCCCAAAGGCACCAACAGTTTTACATGCACCGAGCAATCAAGAACAACATAACTTATCACGCAATGTAGTATCAATAGGCCTATGCCCCTTCAGCATCAATCTATGACATTTGGCTAGGACAACTATCATGAACTGACTGTCAATCTGTAGATTTTTATCATACAAAAACCCCATAATGATGTCGTCATAGACAGTTTTCAAGTTTTTGCCATACAAAGTACTGCTATCAAAGCCAAAATGGCTGCTACCAAGTTTGGGGTCTACTACGTGATCACTCAATCTTAAGTTCTGAACTGACAATCACCGAGGTGTTAGTTAAGGTTGAGTGATCAGGGTTGGGAGGGAAAATTGGTGGTAGCCATTTTGGCTTTGATATCACTACTTTCTATGGCAAAAACTTGAAGGCTCCCTTTACCCTTATGAGGGTTTTGCACGATGTAACCATATTGGCTGTTTTATAGTTTTGTTTTAGTGAAAGTATTGGTTGAGAGTTCCTTATGAAAACGTAATTGTAAATAGTTTTTTGAACAGCCTAAAGAATATCATAACTTTGGTATATTTAATGGTCACTGATTAATTATATTTTCATTAAGTGCCCGTTGTAGTACATTTGATTGTAAAACATAATCAAGTGAGCACGATAAGCTGGTTTAGTTAATATTTTTTTCTGATTTATTATTCAAGGAGTGGTAACCCGTCATGGATTTTCTTCCCCATAAACAGCTTAGTAGATGATGAGTTTATTTATTTCAGATAAGTTACAATTACAATACAACAATTCGCTTGAATTAGGCCTATCTGATTTACAAGCGATAGCTAGCCTTCGCTCAAACACTGATATAAATCGGAAAATGGCATGACTTGAACAACAACAATTAGATGCTATTGAAAGCCAATAATCTGAACTTGGTGGGCGAAGCGATAGCGCACTTCTGGATAGTACTTTAACATTGTTCGGAATTTTTAAACCCTAAATGGCAACTTTAATAACAACGGCGTTGATATCTTGGTCTTTAAGTCTCAGTTAAGCTTCTCCACTAGGTAACAGAAGTTACCGAAACTCAATCCCTCTATAAAAAACATTCTGTCCAGCCAATAGTAACACATTAAGCTTACCATGAGAAATTAGGAGCACATCTCCAAACCGCCATAGTTTTGTATGTAGATAGTTTGTGTATGAAGATTCTGTTAATAAAATAGCCAGTAAAATGGTAATTCCAATGCCAAGATTGGACACAGACGTTGGCCAAACGCCATTTCGAATAGAGTTTCTGCAAAGAAAAAATAAAAAAAGCGGTTTGTATTAAAAAAAAATACTAATAAAGTCACGTGAATATAAATTACAAACAAAAACGTCAAGTGTGCCATAAAAACGGGTTATATGATTGACGGTTTCACTTTACTCGTAAAAATGTACACGGATAACAATTTATCATTTTTAATTTAAATAATCAAATGTACAACTGAAAACATTGCATCTGTTTACGTGCAATAAAAATAAAAATAAAGCACAATAGCACTTAAACAGATGCAATTTTGTCAATTGTACATTTGATTATTTAAATTAAAAGCCACACATTTTTATCCATATAAAAGTATCCATGTAAAGTAAATCATCCAATTCTGATTCCAAAAAAGATGGTCCAATTGTTCAGTGGAGACATAAGGCACTATAGTAATTAGTCTAGTGCTTCATGGCTACCCTGAACGAAAGTGGAAATTATATTTTACAGTTCTTTGGAGGAAGGAAATTTTTTAAGTGCCTTACCTTCTTGTCCTACTACTACTGAGACTTTAATGCTCTAGGTGAGATGTCACAACCCAGGCCAATTGGGCCAAAAGCTCTGTGCCTCACTCCAGTCAGAAAGCTTTTATCTCAATTAACCTTACTGCCAAAGCACTTCCACACAAATTTACCAGCGTGACCAACAGCAGAATAAGAAAGTCTTCTAACTGCCAAACTTTAAAACATATTTAGCATGAAGGATTAAATTAACACTGGGTAATAAAACTCTGCGAGTGACCCTCGTATGGAGTAGAGAAAAATTTATGCATATTTCGTTGGGCTGTTATTTTTCTTTAAACACATCTAAAATGTAACGGCTATTTCCGAAAAATGCCTTTAGAATAAAAAGGGTTTTTCTCTTAGCTTAAAAAATCCGTAAGCTAAGAGAAAAAAAATACAGAGGTAACAGCTAATTCCAGGAAATGCCTTGAGGATAAAAAGGGTTTTACTCGTGGCTTAGGGAAAAAATTATGTGTGTATCATTTGGATCGTATTTGTACATGTTTCTGGTCAACCATCATCCTCTCACCTGTCCTTTGACCAAAAGGCTGCAGTCCTTTGTCGACAAGAAGGATTCTTGAGCACCCACCCCTGTAAAATGCTTTAAGATCAGAATACCGAAATAGTGGAGTTAACGCCCACTCCTTAAACTGTAGTTTTTCTGCTGCAAAATTAACGGAAAAAGATAGACGGAAAAACTAATACCCTCACTGTTTGCTACGCTACTTGCCCTTTCTCCCTCCCTCAGAAAAAATGGACTCTTCCTCTGTCAGCAAGAAGCTCCTCCCTCCCACGCGGTGCACAGCAATTACATAGGATGTAAAAGTTGGCCTTTACAACATCGTTCCAAAAAAATTTAATCGCTGAATTTTCTGTGGTAGATGTCAAGAAGTAAAGTTAGAAAATGGATTATGCTTTATTTAACGCCCATCCCCAATTTTTTGCAAAATTAACTGTGTAAACCCATTTGCGCAACTGCGTAAAGCTATGTAAAACCAAACACAATTTACACTACTTCTTTTACTTCCAGGGATTTTCTCTTATATACGTAGAGTTCACAAGTGAACTGTGACCTGGAGGTTGCATTAGGACAACAATAATGCTCTACAGTACATTAAACAATATGTACCGGTATTTACATACCAACACTACACGTAAGTAACAACAAAAGCAGCAACGGAGACACAGGAAGTTTAGGCTACAAAATTCAAGCTGATTGTGGAGCACATTGCAACATTGAAAGGTTGTACAGTCCAACCTGTGCTATAACAATTCCCAGCAAATCAAGCTTAGGTTCATTACCTAGAACGTATCCAGAAACGGCGGCTAATTCGACATTGGCGTACTAGCCCTTGATAACGACGCCGCAGAAGCTTCGAACGCACCCGTTGCATTGATTGGGTTTTTCAACTTCCGTGGTGTACAAAAACAAAAACGTGGTGTACAGCTGCACAAAACGTGGACAAAAACGTGGTGTACAGCTGCACACCTATTGTGCTAGAGATGCTTGTCAGTTGGCGCGCACCGTTTTATTAAAGAGCACTTATGTAGGGGCGGATCTAACACAGTGCAGATGGTGCACCCACCTCCTCTGCCTGCTTAAAAGAAAAGCAGCGCAGAATTTGCAATTGACAGTTAAAGATACATTCCTCTCAGTTGGTTTTCCTGTATGGCTGAGGTTTACAACATTACTTCAGACACGAATATATGGTGAAAGGTATTCATTTTCCTATTTTTACCCTCGTGAGTAACAGTCTTGCTACATTCACTATAAACTACGTAAATGTTGCAAAAACCTATTTCGTGCAAGATGCTCGAATATAGTGAGAATGCATGTCCTTTTAAGATAAATTGGTCTGAATAGTTTTCCACTCGTGGAAACACGTGACACATGTGCGAACTAGCACTTCATTTTAGGTGTTAAGTCTTTTGGACTACGCGCATTAGCTTCCGATAAATTTGCTTTTTTAAATTTAAATTACGTAATGGGTAGCACCAAGAATTTATAGGGGTTTTTATATTGGTAGAACGAAGTTCTAAAGTACCTGTTTGAGCTAACAAAAAGTTGACACACAGTTGAACAATTATTTTAGCTAACTTAAGTGCTTTTTTTGTAGCCCAGGCTACTGGTTAAAAGTCAAGCCATTTTGACCCGACTACAATTAGAGACCCGGCTACAACTAGAGACCGGCTACTACAAAATTTTGAAAGTTAATTTAAGGGATCAATACATTTAGAACAAGTGTCCGACATTAAAAACGGTACATGAACGCTTTTACCACTATTCTTTAATTCGGACAGTTTCTGTTTATGTGACGGACATGCACTATTAAAGAATTTGTTCAAAATCAAGTCATTTTGACCCGGCTACAACTACAGGCAGGCTACTACTAATTGATGATTGAGAAAACACTCAGCTACAAATAGAAGATTTCTGGCATACTAATTAATGTACAATTACACAATTATCTTTATTACATATCTACATTACATTTTAAGAATTATCAAACATTCACCCCTCACATTATTTCCTAGCTACACATTGTAATATTATATAATAAACTAAATGACAAAAACAGCAAGTTTAAAGAGTGAATAAAATTATAAACTAAAAAAAAATCACTTTTCATAGGCAACCTGATTTATTTATTTATCATTTTGTTTATTTAGTAAATAGGTTTTAGTTTTAAATTTCCAAACGACGCAATATTGTTACATTCCCTAGGTAATTTGTTAAAAATGAAAGGAGTAAAATACTTTGTGGACATTTTCCAAATTATTTCTCCAAAGCGGTAATTTGTGTCTAACTGATTCAGCTCATAGGCTGCTGTTATTCCTTGGAGTCTTAAATGATTTTCCATTTCAAAATAGTTTTTTGTTATAATCAAGTCGTCTCTTAGGCTATCGAGATGAAGAATTTCATGATCAAATTTAACTTTCTTAACGTTTCTATTTTTAGTCAGTAAATGAAATGAACACCCTATACTAGGAAGTCCTAGCCTAATGTTAAAGACTAAAGTTATCCAGTTTTTTTCCCCGGAAACTACTGAAACTAATTCCAGTCTTTTCGGCTATAATACCCCCCCGAGTGCTTCCATGAAATCAATAATTTGTGTCTTTTAGCACGAAACTCTTTTCCAGATTTAATCTCCTAAGACAGAAAGTCTAGGGAAATTTGCTGGAAAGGTGTTAAAGAGTGCTAAAACGCACAAACTATAGATGTCATAAAGCAGGAGTGGCTTTCGGTGTGAGAATTTTTGTTTTCTTTCCGCAAAACGATCTCCGGAGTAATTTTGATTTATGTCTTCGATCTCGATTTTAAGATTTTGATTTATGATGTTTACTTTTACGATGTTAACAATGTTTTCCTCTATTTGGCGTAGTGCTCCTGGCCTTCATCGTATTTCGCCATCCTATCTATAATTTCGTTTGCTTCAGCTTTGGTATTTCATATTTACGTAGGCCTATACCTCATTTGTATGCCGCTCATAAACGAAGTTAAACGTAAAAATGCCGAATCCTAACAAGAAGCAGCTTCGTGTTTCCGTAAAAGTCTGACTATTTACGAAGGCGACATCGTTACCGTAACAGGTAAGTAACGATCATGAAAGCAAACCGCTTTCTCTAAGTGAGATAAGCTGTATACATCTGCGGTTTGTTTGTCGGTGACCATTCAGTGACGAGTAAAGCTTTGATTTATATAATTACTGGGTCGACAGGTACGATTTACTTCCTGTGGTCTTTTCAGTGAAAGTTATGCGGAATGAAAACAAAAATTCTCTCACTAATATTTTGTTCTTCCTGTAACTGGAGGCTTCCTTCACTGGTGATCCCGCAGGGCTACAGCTTCCACAGGGCGTGCTTCAATTTTGACTTTCCTGCGTTATTCGGCTTTGCAACTTTAAGGCAAACTAAGTAACAGTTCTTTTACTTTTTTTTTTAGTAACGTGTGGCGCATATCAATTCAAACACCTTCTCGTCCTGTATTGGTGTCTACATTTCTCTACAATAATGCTTGTAACGTAGACTAGAAAGTTAAAACTAGTTATTTCATCTTAGCCCTTCCAGATCTACGCGAGGCCCTGGCGGTATTTGCAGCAACTAATACTTCTCATATTGCTCTGCCTCTGTGCTGCTTTGCATGCAATGAGGCGATCTCTAGTTAACTTTCTAAACCATACTTGTACCCATTCTTCGATGCACTAAACACATTCCGCATGAATTTTAGGTCTACACCCTACTTGTGGATGAAGTTCATCGGCCAAGGGGCTTTGGAGAGTTTGAAGCAAATAGCAAAATTAGAATTCAACCATGATTAATCCGACATTGTCTGTAATCCAATCAGTCATTCATGGAAATTAAACAGCACTAAAGACTCTTCACACATAAAAAGACACCAAAAAGAACCCTTGTCATGAATTTCAGGGGTGCTGCCGGGTCGAGTACCAGCTTTTTTCACATTCCCACATTTTATTTTTTTCACATACCCGCTTTTCATTTTTTCACATACCTGCTCTTTTATTTCTTCACATTTTTCACGTACCTACTTTCATTTTCATATTACTAGGCCTATTTCTTCGTTTTCATATATCACAAGTTTCACATTTCTTTAATAACAATTTTTCTTTTACAGTAACCATTGTAATTACTCTGTAATTTCCCTAAAGAGAGTGAGAGCGACTCAAAGCAACTCCGCCAGTAAAAATAACCTATTTTCTTTTGAGTGTTCTAACCACAGGAAAGTCTACGTAATTTGATTATTTTAACTTTGTTTGTGCGTTTTGCCTTTCTTTTCACACCAACACTCATATTTTTCACATTTTTGGCATATTATTTTACCACTGGCAAATGTTCACATTTTTCATATTTGTTCACACCGGCAGCATCCCTGGTATTTCATTACTTGTTGGAGCCAAGAACATTGTGCAAATTGGTACGGGTATTCATGTTTTTCTTTTATCCTGTGAGGAACTCTTAAAAAAATTTTCTCGAAATAAGCAGTATTGCATCACACTTTGCAATGCATTTTTTTTTTGGTTTTGCAAAGCAGTTTTTATTTTGCAACACAAGGAAGCAATGCAAAAGTTCACGCTACACATTGCACTCTACATGACAACAGCTGTTTTTTGCTAATTGGAAACAGCAAGTCATTAGCTTATAATGGTTTGCATTTCCTTTTAAACGCGAAAAAGAGCAGCCAACGTTAGTCGTTTTAATAGTCGCACATAGCTTAGCTTTCTAGGCAACAGTAAACTTTCCCTTCCTGCAACAATGTGGTGGGCATATAGTCCACATCTCTCATCAGGGCAGCACGAACGACTGGTGGGGGGAGCGGCGCGGGGATCGGGGGGGGCTAGTCTTGAAGTTGAAGAAATGTTTATTTTTGCTGCCTGGAAATATTAAACAGTAGGTATCATCTATTGTAACATGTATGTATTGTGCTAGTCAGCAGTGTGCAACTAAGCTTATCACAAACAGTAAAGTAACATTAATTATGCAAATTAGCCTTACTTAGCATACACTAATTGGGGGACATTAATCTAATTAATGGACTGCTTAATTAACCATACAGCCATAAAGCACTGTCAGTATTTTACATATTATAATAGGATAGGCTTTAGCCTGATTCTGGAGGTTGCTATCCAGGTGAACTGGTGCTGTAGTTCTCTGACTGATCACCAGAGGGCGGCAGCACTAGGTCAGAATCTAACCCATTTCAGTTCCAAGTTCCATCACAGGATGGCAGTGAACTAAGGACAAATCCTTCAGCTGGTTCTCAAGGTGACCACTTGAGGGCAGTAATGAACAGACATTTAAACTCTTTCACCTAGCTAGTATATAAACTGAGAACCCATTGTCTGGGGGGTTGTTCTCCTAGCTGTTCTCTGAAAGTGAGACTGCTTGCTGTGCTCTCTGGCTGAGTTGGTTATTTCCTGGATTTAATGAAGGACTTGCTTACTTGTGAGGACTTTGTTTGACTTTCACTTGGGAGTGAAGCTATTGTCTGAAGAGGTTGGACCGATATTTCTGGACTTGAGTTAAGTACAATATCTTAGTTGCATACTGCAGGCTACTGTGGTATTCAATATATTGTCAGCAGTATCAGGAATATAATTACTTGTGAATAATTAAGGGTTGTGATTAATTATTATTGCTGTTATAATTATCCGGCTACTGTTCTAGCTGCGAGTTGCAGGAATTGTTAATTGATTAAGGAGTTGTGGTTGTAGCTTAGGCTACTGTTGTCCTAAATAATACCTACTCAGTTACTGATTGTTAGAGCTAGCCCAATTTCAGGCCTAGCTTAGGCTTTGTGAATAAAACTTGATTAACGAACACACAAGTCTTTGTTTCACTTGGATATTAGGTTTCAGAGTTATCAACCCCAAGGATAACTTTGTTACACTATTCAATATACTTAAAATTAAAAAAAATATTAAATAAACGAAAAAAAAATATTCCATCAACGCAACGAGAGCTTTAAACGTTCTATCTGATCACAAAAAGTATGCTACCTCTACACTGTACAAAATATGTGTTAGGCTAATTTTTTTTTTAAATGGTAAATAAAACAAAATCTGCTATAATAAAAGTTCATTTTGCGTCGCAGTTTTGCTAATCAATTTTTGGGTAAGTCGAGCCCAACTCCTCACCAATTTTTACTGCGTTTATAGCAAATTCATTATTCACTAGTCGCTTCTCGCTCTTAACGAGCAGGCGGTTTTAACACCAACCACAGGCGTATTCTTGTTAAGCATCTTGTTAACCTTACTGACTTTAATAGCTTTTTAAAAGGACTTTTTTTTTAATTAATTGGTTAATATTTACTGCAACTTTTGTATCATTTAATCAATCTTTTCTGACTTTTGAACAATTTGTATGGCGTGCTTATGGTTTTTAAGTGGACTGGCACAAGGCCCTGCCTGCTCCAAATAATTTTTTTTCAGTGATTAAACCGAGGGGGTATCAATTTTAGTAATACGGTGAACAAGTGTTTGGTAATCCACAATATTGTTTGGTAATCCTCAGGTAATCTTAGTATTCCGTGGTAATCCTTACTAATTCACGGTATTCCCAGGTAATCTTCTGTAATCCGAGGTATTACACTAAACCATGCTGGAGATTCGGAAAATAATTGGTAGTCTGAAGTATTCCATATAATAATAATAAGTTCGTTGCAAACACAACCGGAATGGCAAGGATCTGGTGGTCACTGACTGCCATCCGAACTATAGTAATCCATTAATCCAGTAAAACCAATTATTCCTATAGTAATCCAGTAAACCCGAGTATTACCAAAGAATTCCTTGTCACTGTTTCAACCACCAGAAGTCGATGCTTTATAAAGCAAGCCGGACCCAGCCCGCCAAAACGGATTTTTTTTTGCAAAATAGCAAATTGAGTCCCTCGCAATTAAAAGATTTTCTCGTCGACGAGTGCCTCTCATGAACTTTACTGGCCCTTCCCACGACCAAATTGAAGAAATTGTCCCACTGCCTCTAATTGCTAAACTGGCCACGAAGTGGAATTTGACAGCAGTCGTCGAGCGGCCCTCTAGTGAATAACATAGAGATCAGTGGTCGGCAGCACGTGCGCGAAGATTTAAAGTGTACTATGGAGTATGGGCCGGTTTACGCAACGACTCGCCTTTGCATTCTGGCAGCTAGAAGCTGGAAATCATTTGAAATTCCAACATGGTGGCGGTTTTAGCTATGTCGACTCGCAATGAAAACGCTGAATAATGAGAGTTCAGAAGCGACTGTGAAAATTTCGTCAGGAGGAATACCTTATCTTATTGGCACGGATTATTTATTCAAGCGATGTCGAATTTAGCTAGTGCAGATAACGTTGTGACCATGGCAACGACAACTTCATCATTGCGATTAAATTCTAGCTGCGAGAATACAAAGGCGAATCCATGCGTAAACCCGCCCTAAGCGTACATCGAACCAAGCCCTATTCACTCTCTCCGAAATCTGCGCAACTTTCCGTCTATAGCTCGCGCGATCAAAACGTGCTGCGCCATCTGTAGGAAGCGACTACGAGTTATGCTTCACCACCGCTACTTCCGAGCAAATCCAAGATGGTGGTGTCGTGTGCTCACGGCGGCTGCTCGATTGATTCACGATAGTGCGTCAAACCACACATGCATGGTATTACATTTCATAAATTTCCCAGCAAGAAATTGTATCCATATATAGTTTTGAAGTGGGTGAACGCCAGAATGATTGTGTCTGTACGTTGAACTTACCGCGTTGATAATGAAAGTGAAACGCTGACAGGGCCGCCGGTTCAATTGCGCTTTATCTACTCTCTGAGGCAGGCGCTGGTCACGTGGCTCAACCGTCTTTTCCGCAGGTTGCGCTCTCGTGCAAAATTGAGAAACTAGAATCTGCTAAAATCTCTGTCCCGTAGTTTTGCACACGTTGCTTGAGCGGTAAGTCTAGCAAGTGAGTTATCCCGTAACGAAAGTGTAGTTATTAATCCAAGATCAAACGTACGTTCTCTGCTGTAGTGTGGTCTTCTGAAGAAGAGGAACGGTGTTTTCTTCCTCGAAAGTTTTAAGAGAACTGTTGTTGAAACATTCTTGGAGGTGATATAAGAGTTTTCAAATCATTTAATATGCAAGTTGTCTTGCGCAGAGGCACGTCTTATATTCTTCAGACTCAGATAAATTTAGACCAGGTTTTGCAGCCTGGGTTGTTATCTTACCAAGGTTTATTCTTTTGACTGTGTACTGTAGCGTAAGAGGTGGCAGCTCGAATCCTGGTAGCACGTATTATACAAAGTTCGTGATGGTCTTTAACAAAACTGTGCAGCGCATTCAGAGATTTCAAAGACAGTCCAATAATGTGCCATGCTATTTTCAACAATCAGCAGGCTTGGGCTAAATCAAATCTGTGGTTCATGTACACAATGCCCACATAATAATATAATGATGCCCTGTATGTGTGGATTACCACCGACGCATAGACTAACTAACAAGCACATGACTAGTTAGTCACACATTACATATTACCAGGAGCGTATGGAGCTCCTGATATTACGCATAAATACAATTGCCCAAGAATAAACGTAGTCATTTCCCCACCGTTACTCATGATGTGTTATCATTTTAGTATAGTTAGGTAACTTGGCCGCTGGGCCT
>JAHWFP010082234.1:38237-86877 GCA_023313725.1 Lithobius niger
CAAAGAAAAATCTAAAGTTCAGAAGTTGGTGAAAAAAATGGTTAAAAGTTGAAAGCTGCCATGAAAGAGAGAGCATGGTTATAGATTACGCCGCCTGGGAAGACAATTATTTTGTTGGTAAGCGAAATAAAAATAGCCTGATTCTGAATAAAGCTTACAGTTTGTAATGAGTTAATCATATATGTTTATAATATCAACACAATTTTACGCCAGAGATGAAATTGGCTGATTTATTTTTTTAAAGTCTGCTTCAGGAGGCCTTTTTTTTGAAATACGGACACGGTAATCAACAAAAAAAAGTACTGATTGCTAATAAAAAAAAAATGTTGATTACTGCATTAAAACGACTTGTTTGGTAATTTGCTTTTTTAAGTCCAGCTATGGTTAAATTATGCACGACGTAAGAAAAAAATAAAATTCACTGGGGAATAGGATTTTTTGTTGGGGGGGGGGGGGGGGGCGGCGGACGGTGCTTTATTTTAATTCTGGTGTGGGGGTATAAAAAAATTCCTGGCTACGGCCCTGGTCTAACATATGAAAAATGAACACAACTGCAACATTTGCATTCGTTGCAAAACTGAGTCATGTAGAAAGCCAACATGGAAGCAAAACCTCCTACTGGGGGTTTTATACGAAGAAAACAGTAGCAACATGGGGATTTGATCAGGCAAACCGGTGACTGTGGTACGGACTGACAGAATGTTCAGAATAAACCCGAAAAGATCCCATAGTTGCTGAAGGGCCATGGTAGTCTCTCACATTACCAGTTGTTTTTTACAGGGACTCTGCCCAAATGCCATTTCTGGTTGCTGATGTATTTAAGTAGGGATTTGTAGATTTCTTTACGGTAAGTGTTTTTAAATTGGCAGACAACAAACTAAAAAAAAAGATGCATTCTGAGCAACTTTCTACGAGGCCACTTTTTAGGTCAAAGAACAGGGTTCTTTCTAAGGCAGACCAACTGCCAATTATTTGTTTGGCTTTCATTTCATTCATAACATCCTTTCGTAATCACTGCAAAAGTGTGGGGTAACTCTAGCCAACATAAATCAATGTCCACTTGGGCTACAATTTATGTCATTCTTTTTCAAGTTCAGTAGCAATATCCAAAGTCCTCAGACTCAATTATACAACTATGAAAGTTCAGTGAACTTCCGGCAGCCATACACCGATAGGCTCATCAGTAAGGCACTAAACTTCCTTCTCTATTCTGTTGATACTCACGCACTAACAAGGCCAATATTAAATTGCACACAATGGATGATGCTACAGTAAAAAAAAAAGGCAACATAGTTCGCCATGTAATATCAAATGGTGAAAGGGGGTATGAAGGCTAAATTTACTACTGGATCATGTCAATTTTCAGTTTTGTGAGCAATCCTGAATGATTAGATGACCATTTTTTTGTAATAGGCCAACTGATACAAAACGAAGTTTTTTAACGTATGCATCTGCGACACTTAAGGATAATGTTCTCCAGCCTGACTATCTCTGCTCCATATACGCGATAAACGTTATTGACAAGGTTTCCCTTTCAGTAACAAAGCATTGACCTGCCCAATACGAAACTGCCTCAACAAGGCTTCAGTACAATTGTATAGGTTGATAAGATAAAATGACAACACAGGGTTGTTATCACCAACCATTAATCACTAGAGTTAGAGGCAATCTTATCACAATATACATCCTTCCACATATCCTTGCTAGCCGGATTATCTTATCCAGTAGCAAGGATAAGATAATCCTATCTTCCCCTTCCCAATAATAATAATACCATAACTTGGTGTTGATTGTAGATGTTCTGACCTAACGAATTATTGGGAGTTTTTGAAGTCCAAAAGATCCAAAGGAGTACACTAATACCCCAGTGAAGATCAAAAACACAGTTCTTGAAAGTAGTTTCTTTTAACATCGAGGTCCTCTCCCAAGCGATGTAGAGCTTCGTTTTCATATGGTGCTGTGCTACACCATTGAGGTGATCATCGGTCAGTGTTGCTCCCATGTGCTCGCCAATCCTGACCAGAAGTATCCGTTTCATTTTTCCAATGTAAACTAATCTGCACACGCTGCATGGTAATCAAGCCATTGTCCTATTGGGTTGCAGAAACTTGTGAATTGGCTTCTGGACTAAGTAAACATTCACGCTGGTCTTCTTGTTACTCCGTGGTGGCAGAAACTCATGCAAAAATAAAAACTGACAGATTCGGTAAAGTGAGAGGCTCGCTACTTCTGCAACACAATCGTTGTTCTGCTTGATGTCTTTCTTCCAGTCGTTTCGTTTGGAGTATAATGCAAGTCTTCTTGTTTCGTTTCATGTCGTCAGATACAAATTGGAGGGCCCCAACAGTTTAAAAAAAAAACTTCACACAATAAATTGCTTTAGCAAGAGGTCCTCTGTATCTATCCTAATGCCGTTCAGTCGAAATATGCTACAAAGCTGAATGATGTTGCGGTCCACTCCAAAGCTGGTCTTCAGATAAAATGTAAATAATTTTTATCTCGTTGACTTCAATTCGATTGAACGTCCACTCCAATGGGCCAACATCCAGGACATGTTAAGGACGTAATTTTTTAATAAAAAAAAATCACGATGTGGGATCAAGTCTCAATGGCTCTAAATCACGGAAGGGTCCACAGATGTAAGGCTGTCTGTGACGAATGAGTGACAAACACACAATGTTTGGCTAAGGCGTCCAATCCTTATTTCGCTTCCTTTTGCATGAATAATGCACCAAACTTGGTTGATGACTCGTGTTCCCAGTATTTAGTCTGCTTCCTATGGTAACTTGGATTGAGTCCTCAAATATGTCTTGTTTCTCGCTTTAGCAGGATTATAGCCTGAGCTTGAAGGAACCATGCATGAGCTACTTCACCTGCTGGTTCAGATAGCATGTTGGACTTTTATACCATAGCTCGACCTGGTGTCGAAACCATCGTGAGGAGCTGTGCATGTGTGGCCTGTCGCAACAATGAGAGCTGTGCTTTGACTAGATGGCGTCTTTAGGAGACGGCCAGCTGGTGGTGCCTGCCCTATACAGCAATCCGTAAGGCCAGACGCCACAAAGGGGGGGGGGGGGCGGCCAGCAGCCCACCCAGTTTAGGCTAAAAATCAAAACTGTAAAAAGGTGTTCAGCTGCACAAACAAAAAGCCACGTTAAGAAAGGGAAAAAAGGCCCTAAGACTACCCACGGGCCCTAAACGTATTTATCCCACAGAAAGATATGAGGGTCAGGGGCCCCCAAAAATGTGGAGTTATAGGCCCCATCAGACCTGGAACAGCAAAATCAATCAAAGATTGTCCACAGTAAAAAATTGAACATTTCACCTGCATCAGCCTTTATGCCGCCACAGGGTCTTGTCCTCCCATTGTCCCTCGCGTGCATAACATGGATACACCCTATACATAAAATGAAAGGGGTGAAAACCAGCCAGAAGCCTTGTGGTAGAACAATTCGTTTGTTTTTTATAGTCACTATCATAATCACTGGAACTCGCGTTGAACGTCTTTATTGTTAACATTTTCTCACATACTAAGAGATTATTTGTACCACTAGGTTGTCAAGAGCGAGCTGAGAAGCTTTTCAGTTTTTGCGATCCCAGTCAACTTCCAGTAATGGTTGCGGCTTTTACCTCGATGCTAAAATGCTTCTCAGGTCACTCTGGACAACATACGAGTATAAATAATGACTTCGAACGTGAGACAAGTTATCAATAAAGACGTGCAGTGTGAGTTCCATTGATGATAATAGCGCATAAGCGTAAAAATTTAATAACGCACAATTATACTACGATAAGGTTTCTGGCTGGTTTCACCCCCTTCATTATATGTGTAGAGTGTATCCATGAGACACGTGAGGGACGACAAGCCCCTGTGTATGCCGCATACAGTTTTGCATCGCACCAATTCTCCTGCTGTGGTTATGGGTCGGTTCAGTTTTTTAACATGTCAATCTGTTTGCATTTTTCACTACGCTTAACTGAATGAATTTCCTGACCATACTCCTTTTTAGGCTAGTCCCGTATGTACCCAGGTCAGTCATGGAATTTGAACCAGCATTCTCTTGATTTGGAGACGAGGGTAACAACCACTGGGGAGTGCATGCTTGCCTTGGTAGGGAGTCCCCAGGGATCCATCACAAGGCTCTGTTTGGACTGCAATATACTTAACTTGGGGTGAAGACCTTATAGTGGACTGTCAATAAACAAAACTAATTTCATTTCGTTGTTATTCAGAGACTAGCTCTTGGCTACCTAAGCTCCCAGAGACGGAACTTTCTGCAACTGTCTGCGACACCAATTGTCGGAAAAAAATTTGTCTGCAGCTAATCTGTCTTTATCATATGGTTACCTACAGGTTGACTGGTTTTTATGGAATAACTTTTCAGTGCTTTATCCTAGTAATCTGGCTACTCTACCAATGAAAAGGTCTCGTCGAGACGATTAAAATGGTGTATTGGAATGTCAAAGTCGTTCAAAAATTGACAAAATGGCAGAAATTTAGCAAAAATTTGTCTGCGGTGGCCTTCAACTGTCTGCGACGTACGTCGCGCTTTCTGCCATGGGGCCCAAGCTTATAGAAATATATAAAAAAGACCCTGCCAGCTATGGACTGTGACGACAGAGAATTTGGGGAGGGAGGTAATTTTTATGTTGGCTTATACTGTCAACACAAGCATCACTTTACCAGGAGTCGACGAAACAACCCCCCCTGCTTTTACACACTCTTACTGTGCGTCTTCGTTTTTGTCTTTGTTTTCTGCGTGAAATATCCAAAGGATAAAACAAGGAGCTTATGGAAAATTCGCTCCTAATAAAACTAATTTCATAAAACTGACAATCCTTCAAAGTTGGAGGACTGTCGTCGGCTTTCGCAAAAGGAATCTTGTTATCTCACAGACAGGGACAATTATGCTAGGAAATTCCTAGGATCTCTTATATGGCAAACTGTCACACAAGCTCTATTCCAAGGCCATTCTCGGAGCCAGTTCCACAAGCGACCTCCACTCCATTATCAAGTGTTTGTATCCGCAATAAAACCGTTTTTTATGTAAAGGCTGCGACCTAGGTCTCTATAACAAAGATCAGTAACTTTCCTCATCAAAAACCTGCCTTGTGCGCCAAAGAACAACTCTTAGTTGGTGGTGGTGGTCGTCTGTGGGACTGGACCAAGTTCGGTAACTGAGTAACGTAGTTATAGGAAACCCAAGGTCCAAAAGCAGGCATGTGGGATGGCAGGGACCATATCTGCTTTTTTGTAACCCCTTGTTTAACTTTTTTTGGGGGGACAGCAAAACTAATAGCTCCGGTTTAATTCAGTGTTCTTTAATCAGATGTAATTAGGTGTTTAGACTCTCATTCTTAAACAACTCGCCGCAATTAATTTACTACGATGCATCTCACTTGCACCAAGTACTATCTGCATGTGTGCCTTTGGTACACTTTCGTAATGACACACTTTTTCTAAGTTTAATCAAGCTTATATTAATGTTAATGTTAGTGTAATTATTAATCCAAGTTACAACCGTGGGTGGAAGGCCATAATAGTGACACTGACAGAAGGCACACTGTGCTCATCAGGCTACCATGACCACAATATTTACTCCAACAATTTCCCCCAGAAAGTATGAACGTCTAATGACCTCCATAATCGTTCTCAATTATGAGATTATCAACCTAAACTTATTGTCGTAGGATACCTCACTCTCTAGCCTACATCCTGGCTTGTAGTTTGTCGCCCCCAACACCCACGCTGCGCAACACACGTAAAACCGTTTATCACAAAGCGGTGTTACCGGCGACGTATTTACAACACGTCAATCATAAATATTCTGACAATCACCTATCGTGCAGTTTCGGTATCGTACTATCAATTTTAAAAAATCGGGGGGAAAAATTGCGCGCTACATCGTACACGCCGTTCACTGCAGATAAATGTACTGCAATCGCAATCTCGACGAATAACATAATAATAGAAACGAAACGAAAACACACCACAAAAACAACAAAATAAAAAATAGAAGAAAAAAAAAACCTCTGCGGCCAAGTACCCAGTCGTTAACTGTCATTGTTTGAGATCGCTTTAAGTGATAGTCGCCAGAAACTCGGTGCGTTTATTTTTAGAAAGCTGCGTTCAATTGGGAGCTAGCCCGATTCATGTAAACACGCCACTTTAAACGGTTTATGAACACCCGATTTGCTGGCACAGACCTTCACAAAGAAACACATTCAAAATCTTAACTATTACATAAACACAAAATACGTTACCTTGTTCGGTAATAACTGCGGACACCGTATTTCCTCCAGGCGTTAATAAAATCTTTCCAATTTTGCAAACCTTCTTCAATGATTCGCACTCGTACCTCAGCAACTGCACTACGGGCCTCGGCCATGGTTTTTCGTACAATTCAAATAATAAAAATAAATCAAAAGCCGATCGCTTTCCGATCCGAAAGTGAGACCTTAAGGGGTCTTCACTGCAAATTTAGGCCGCATTCAAAAGAAGGGAAAGTGTCCACGTAAAAGTCCCGTTCCCCCGTCCTGCAGCTACTTTCACTGCAGCTGAAAGCATACATGTGCGCCACCAGACGAAAATCAACAACGCATACGACATTCGCGTACCAAGACATCACGTGAGCGAGTAACGCCACGCCACGCCACTGACCTCTAGTGTTAGTGCACTAAACTACACGGCTACCGGAAGTTGGATTATCTGGCTCGAAAGATAAAGCGCTCCAGGAGCAGCTGTTGTTAGTTAACTTAACAAACCAAAAACAAAAAGAAGGAAGAAGGGAGAACCTTTTGGGCTGTTAATAGAAAAGGAATTTGTTACTGCTTCGTAACCAGATGTTCTTCCACATTTTTGGGACGGTGATTATTTCCCCCGGGGTGGGGGCGGGGGGGGGGGGATGGAATTTGTGGAGTTAAAGGATTTTTCAAGCTCTTTTTAGAAGATGTCAGGAACTTTTTAGGCTTTGTTCAGTGGGGGGAGAGGTCAACAAAACTGGCCAAACTACACGGAAAATATAATTCTAAGCATAAAAATGGCACTTTTGACGTTATTCCTACTGTCATCCGGTGATTTTTTGCCAAAGCAATGTTAAGTAATAGCAAGAATTTATAGGGTTTGGGCCAACCCTATAAATTCTTGGTAATAGTTATAGGCCTACTACCCCTGGCGAACTGTAATCCTCATTTACTGAAGGTCTTCTGACCGCATACTGTGTACCAGGCTGCTCAACCTATAATGCTGTTTACCTGTTGCCAGGGGGATTCCATCAGTTTTTCTTAGTTTAGTTCAACTCAAGTCTTTGTCGTGGTGGAACATGCTATATGTTTGCCGTTGGCATTCTGTGAGCTTTGGTTTTAATGTGTGAAATATGTTTTATTTCTGTACTGTAGACCCTTTAAAGATTAATTATTTTCTGTTAGTCCTATTCTTTTCCGGCATGGAATCGCCATGGGGATTCACTTTCAGTTTTGTAGTATTGAGCATGTACTTTTGCAACCACAAGTTTCCCTTCCAGAATAGCTAGTTTTTTTATTTTGTACTGGTGACGTATGTTCATGTGGTTCATTTTTGTGATGGGTCTTTCTCAGTCTTTGATCAGGGATTATTGTAGTTTGTACGAAATTCTGGAACTCTGGTACACATACTGAAGAGCAATGCGCTCTGAGTTGGCCCAAGGAAGCAGTGCGTAGACAGGCCTTTAGCAGGACAGCCCATTGGTAGACATTTCGTAGGGGCACACTTACCAGGGAAGTAGGTTAGGAGGACGTACTTAACTAGTCTTAGCTAGAGAAGAAGACATCTGCATCTCTGAATGGGTGGTTTCGATTGCAGAATTTTTTTTCGTATATGGGCAGAGTTTTGATTTGCAGCCAGGTGTAGCACAGGTTATTTATCTTTCAAAAGTTGTAGCTTGAATCCAGGCTACCATGGTGCACTCTGTTTGGAATAGCAATTGTTGGCTCTCTCTGTCTTCTTAATCATCTTCTTTTCCATGTCACCCACGTAGTCTGCCAAGATCCTAAGCCTGATCTCCAAGTACTTGTAATACAATAAATACCTCACCCTCACCATCCTCGTCCAGCTCTCCATTTCCCCAGCCCTTGTCTCCTCCCGTAAACATCAGAAACACCCATTAAGCTTAACTTTCATATTCACTCCCTATCCAGAGCAGACGTCCAGCTACCTCTGAAAAAGACTGTGCCGGAGTTCTGTGGTAATCACCCTTCCCTCTCCGACCTGAAACCCGATATCATATCTAACAGCCGCCGCGTAATCCTTTCAGAAAAACCAACATCGCAAGGGGGATATGGGATAACCCTGCCTAAGTCCCATCTTGCAGTGCACCCACTACTAGTGAAAGCCCTCCACTACACTCTGTACACCACTCTGTACAACCTCTACAGAGTCAACCTTCCTCCAACCCTACCTTTTTTAGTTCTTCCCACGGCAAACTCCAATTCACTCTGTTGTACGCCTTCTCCATATCAAGGAACCCTCCTTCCTTCATTTCTGGCCACTTCTATAGCCTGAGTAACCATAAACACATTGTCTTCAAACTGCCTTCCCCTCCGAAACATTATGATCGTCCTCTAACTCCTCCCATTCCTTCAACACTTCCCTCAGCCAGTCTACCAAAATCCTCACTAAAACCCCATAAACCGCACTCATAATGGCAACCAGTCTATAGTTCCTGAAAACTCCATGTCTTAAACATTCCACTTTTGGATTAGTTTCTCCCTAAACATATTAAAACCCTCTTCCCGCTTCCACCACTCTACTGAACTCTCATAAAAGTCTCCTCTTTCCTCTCAATCCGAAGTCCTTTCAACAACTCCCTATTTTTTCTTCCGCCATCATCTTACCAGCTCACACCATCATAAGAGCTCCCTCAATTCCCTCACGGGGATAGTCTCCAGCGGACTCTCCCACCTTCCTATCCTCAATCCAAGACGTTCATACCATTCTCCATCCCCTCCTCACTCTGTCCACAGACCTGAAGTGATCGGTCAGTTTCTTTGGGATATCCTTTTCATCCACCAGCACCCATAAGCCCCCTTTCCTCTCCCCTCCCTTCTCCAGTACAACAAAAAGAAAATCAAGACACAGGTCAGGTCAGGTCAGGTCCCTTCCAAAAGAATTTCCCTCTCTACAGAATTTCAAGGTAGTCCATTCCAGCAATTAATACATTGGGTGTTTAATATAGTGAATAATTTTCGAACATGGACACTTAACATGTCTGTAAGAAACAAGCAAGCAGAGCTCGGAAAGTTCTTCTGCACATTGATGCAGCTTTCAAACACAGTAATAGGTATGGCCAGGAGGAAATGAAAGCTGCTTTATTAATTTCCTCCTGGCATGGCCCACCTTAGGTTCCAAGAATACTGAAACTGGCACATGAGTAAATCCTTTTTTTGTTTGTGAGCAGAGTTTTTTTAAAGAATCTTCCTTCCAGTGGTCAAAAAATGCAATACAACGGCCATAACTTTTTCAACTTGGGATCAACTTTGGTGGGTGGGGAAAATTTTAAGTATTCAGATCTACATAATTCTCAAATCTACACGATTACAAATCCCAGTGGTCAGCAAAACATCGTCTTTTTTCAGCCTAAGGGACTTTCTGAACATGGCGGCTAGGCGGCAACCAACACCAAGACCAACCAGTTGTGGTGGGGGACCAACAATTTTTTTAAAACCCTAAAAGTGGGTCAGACAAGATGCTGATTCGAATGAATGGTGTCATCCCTCTTTCGCGTTGCAACCATCTGATTTCAAATTGCAAGTTATGAATGCTGAATTGAATTGAATTGAATTTATTACTGAGAGCAATGTTAACAATGTTTATTTTTCGGATAGAGTCCAGGCCGTTTGGATTCGGCGTAAAAAGCCGACCTGTGCTAGGGTAGCGAGTCGATACCAATCGAACAATAGCCACGAACGTCGCCATCTAGCGGCAACGAAGGGGCGTCATGCCATCACATGCTTCCTTTTTCAAAACGGCGGGAAAATTACGTGAGGATGCTGCAGCTGTAGAAGTGTAGGGCTGGGGTAGTTGATCCATGTCTTCGAAACAAATTCCCCGATTACCGTTTTGTATCTTGATTTTTGAATGAATCGTACAAAATAACGAGCGTAGCGAGTCAGTTTAATATGGACACCTTTCAAAAAATAGAAAAAATTGGAGAAGGAACTTACGGAGTTGTTTATAAAGCTAAAGACAAAGTTACGGGGCGAGTGGTGGCCCTGAAGAAAATACGTCTGGAAACGTGAGTTTACGATTATTTGTTAATTTCGTTTTTCGATCAAGAATGAAGCTTGTTTTACCATCGCAATTATCATAATCTTGACGCTTAGCTGTTGGATGGATCAGTGCCAGATGCACTAGTTGTAGTTGTACTGTAGGACATGATATGCGTTTGTTTACGTTTGCGTTAGTTGAGTGAAAGTGTCGAGTACTTTTAAAATACTTGTACAATGTCTAGCTTACAATTACCAATTATTTAGTAAATTGTAAAAGCCACCGGTAAAAAATATACACGAGGAATAACGTAGTTCAGTAAGCCACCTTTATGCACGTATCATTCAAGTGATTCGACCTGGATTCGAAACGGCGAACCTGTTCATCACTAATCAGCACCTTACCGCCTTTACCAATATGGCCAATTGTCCACACGCATAAAGATAACACACTGGACCCGTTATTAAGGCCACAATCTTGACCCCGACTCCATTCGACCGAATGTGTTTGGTCATAGGCAATGGAGAGCAAATACACACATAAGGCCCTACGAATAGACAGAACACTGTAAATAATGTAAAGGTAAATTGAAATAAGCCATCAGTGAAAATAATGCACGTATAACAAAAGCCAACAAGAATATCGAAAAGCCAATGGTAAAGATCGTGCAGATGCCTTATTTTCAATTTCCCTTTCTATTATCACAGCAATTTATGTCTTTATTTAGCAGTTACGTTGACGTGGATTAAAGTTGTAATGTACATATTATGGTTGGTGACGCCATGAATTCACCAGCTTGAGGTGGACGTACTCTGGGCAGACTTGGCGAGGCAATGAACTACAACTATCCAATAATTGCCTGCTTGGTGGTTATGTGGCTGAGCTATAGCATTGAAGACTAGCTTTCTGAATAAGGAAGCTGGTCGGTGACCGAAAGGGAACCCTGGCAAGGTCCCAGCCTGCAATGTCATCGTCGCCATAATTGGTAGGGCGAGAGACAGGTTTTCGGAATCTGCCCTCGGTCTGAGATTTTACAGGGGAAATCCCTTGCTGGACTTCTACTTCTAAAATGTCCAGGGTTTAGAATTGATTCGGTTCAGCCATACGAGATTGAGTTTGCTTCAGATGCTCTCAGCAAACTCGATTAAAAAAAAATGATCGCGATTCATGCCTCGCGATTCATTTAAAAAAAAATTAAACCGAAGTTCTTGGAGCCCGTGTCACCTGAAACAATTTATACATTTATAAACCGTAGGCTATACGAGACGGAAAATAAAAAAGCGTTTGCAACATTTAGGCTACATGTGTTTGACCGAATGTTGCAGAATTGAATCGTACAAGAAATCCTACATGGAGCTATGTAGGCCTAGGCTACCTTTTCAAGATCATCTCTCATTTTTGTACCGAATCCCCATATGACCACAACCACCAACCAATAATTCATACACGCAAAATCTGCCAAAGTGTCAGGTATCCAGAATGTTAAATTGTCTGATGAAAAGCGTCTTTCTAGGTGAACGTGTACAACAAATTACGTGATTTGCTGGATTTTGTCTGATGATGGTGATTAAGCCGACGCCTTCACTACTGCATTTTAAAATTTACGAGTAAAACTAAACATTGGATGAGAAACTATTGGTTTTGTTTGCCAGTCCAGTTGCTATCTGGTCTATGCGGCTTATATTGGATAGTTGAAAATTGGTGCATTTATTTTTTTGCCGTACAGTACTTGAAGGAATAGTTATTATATCAGGACAAAATAATGTGGGCGTTTTATCGCATAACTCAATTAAGTTTTCCTTTCTGAATGCTATTCCTAGAGGTTTCCTAGTAGTGTACAGCCAGCCAGCTGCGTAACCTGCACTACACATGCGCAGGTTCCCCTATAAAAGCATCCAGGCGAGGTGGCCTGTCATCTTTTTCCCTCTACCATAGCCAGTACGGCCACACTTACGTTTACTCTCACACCTTCGTCCTTCGGCCTTCAGATTTCCAGCCTTCGTCATGCCAAGTCGTCTTCATCAATGGCAAGATCCAAGGGAACGCCGAAGGAATCAACCTCCAAGGTTGCTTCTACTTCGCCCAGAACCCCTCCTGTCAACTCATGAAATTGTTGTCAGCCCGCTGCCTTTGCCTACACGGACTCCTCCATCTACAGTGTCTTCGCCTCGACTCTCGCCTTTGGCATCACCTCTGCCATGTGGTCAGCTTTCGTCGCACTCCACCTTTCGGCAGATCAAGAAATCCAAATCCAAGAACAAGCCTTCGCCTCAGTCTCTTCGTTCGTCTTCTGACATTCCCATCAACCTTTCGACACATTCGTCTCATCGCTCCCGCAGTCCTACAGGTGCAGCATCTGTTTCGTCTCCTTCACCAACTCAAATCCATGTTTGATGGATCGTGCCATTCAAGATTTTAACCTCAAGCAATGACCATCTGATCCAACCACCTCCTTCTTCTTCTCACAGCAAGTCTTACACACAGGAATGGTTTTTCGACTTTGGCCAGTGATTCGTTCCGGAAACGTCATCTCCTAACCACCTCACCCTACGATACCTGTCGTTAGTGCCCACTGTCCCTCGCTGACTGTCGTCTACAGGCTTTCTGACTTTCACCTTTAGGGCCTGAAGCCCTTCTCTGACCATCGCTTGCTAACCTTCGTCCTTCGTTGGCCACCACCCTTGCCGTTGCAGCTCTTCTGGATTGTCACCCATCACTGACCGTCGTCTTTCTTTCCTGTCGTCCATCACTCACTATCATCCGGTGCTCTTCAAGACTCGTCCTTCGCTGCCTGCCGCCCTTCGCTGTGTGTCATTGGCAACGCCTCCAGACTGTCGCCTTTTGCCCCTGCCGTTTCAGCTCTTCCGGACTGTCGCCCGTCACTGACCATCGTCCGTCGCTGCCGATCTTCCTTCACTGACTGTCGTCCTTCACTTTTGTTATTACAGCTCTTCCGGACTGTCTTCCTTCAATGGCTGTCGCTAGCATGTCCCAGTCTGTCGTCCTTCTTTGCCTGTCATCGTTCACCACAAGTCGTCCTTCGCTACCTGTCATTTACAGCTCCTTTTGATCGCCGCCATCGTTGCAGCTCTTCAAGGCTGTCGTCCTTCACGGCCTATCATCTTTGCCTGGCTGTCGTTTGAAGCTCTACCGTCGTTACGGCTCTTCTGGACTATCATCCTTCGCTGTCTTTCGCTCTTCACTTCTGTCGCCTGCAGCTCCCGGACCATTGTCCTTTACTGACTGTCGTTTGCAGCTCTTCAAGACCATCATCCTTGGCTAACTGTCGTCGTTCACAGCCTGTCATCCTTCGCCGCCTGTCGTTGGCAGCTCTTCCAGACTTTTGTCCTTCACTGACTGGCATTTGCAACTCTTCTAGGCAATCGTCCTTCACTACCTGCCACCCATTGCTGACTGTTGTCAGCAGCTCTAATGGCCAGTCGTCCTTCGCTATTGTCGTTTGCAGCTCTTCAAGACTGTCGTCCTTTGCTGCCTACTGCCTTTGGCTGAATGCAGTGGGCATCGCCTTCAGAATGTCACCTTTTGTCCCTGCCATTGCAACTCTTCTGGTCTGTCAATGAGTATCGCCCTTCGCTGCCTGTCGTTATCGTACTTCTCGATAGCGTTCTGTCCGATATTGCGCCTGTCGGCGGCTGAGTCGCTTGTCTGCTCCTTGGTCCGATATCACAGTTGACCCTAAATTCAATTTCTGCACGCTCGCGTCCTTACGTCATTAACTCGCTAGTGTTTTTCTTTTCCGTCGTTCTTTGTGACATCATTTGCGATTTATGAACAACTCTACTTGCTCACGACCTCTCGTCACTTAACGTGTTATTCCTTTCCGTCATTCATTTTATGACGTCATTTGCGATCATGTTCGATGTGACATCACTTTCCTACGTCATTCCCCTGTCATCGTTTTTGACGCATTCCCTGCAAATAAAATGTACAAAAATATATAAATACCACTTACCTTATTAATGTGGTTCATTTTCTGGCCTTGAGAATTAATCGCCGTGTTTTAATTTAGCTTAGTACCGTTCTTTAATTAGGATTGTTTTTCGGGTAAAATTTAATTTCGGTGAAGTCTGTCACCTGATATTGTAATTTTGATTCTCGATATATACGCCCGACCTTTGTAACCTCGTTGTCCTTGATTCTGTCTTGCCCATCGTTTCGTCTTGTTAGACGTGTCATTGTCAGCCGGCGGCGGGCTGTGCTGGTTGTTTTAACTAATGTGTGTTTTAACAAATTTTAACCAGTTTTAACTATCAGTTTAAGAAGGCGTTATGGGATCACGTTTGTAGGCGGGATGTTCCTCCAGTTTTCTCCAGCACCGAACCATCATGCAAATCCTCTGACAAAGGTAAATTGAAATGCTATTTTTCGTTTATCATGAACTGATGTGCTGTTGACTTGACTTAAATTCCCCGATAATTTATTTTGCTGGACAAAATTCGTAGAGGTTAGTTTTCCAAGATCTTGGGGTCGTGACCTATCCAAGATAACCTGGTTCCCAAGCGTGTTTTGGTTTAACAGTACCTAACTATGTTTTCTTCTCAACCTGTTGTAGAAGTGGCTGGGCTCCGTTATTCTTGGCCGTAATTCTCAAAAATAGTCGGATCGAGGGTTGGACACCCGTTCCTTTCAATTTAGGAATTAAACCTGTTACGAGATCCTACTGCTTTGCCCTCTATACCTTATTCTGTTGCGTGAAGTCTGCACCCTAATCAAAATTCAACCTTAACCCGTGACGAGAGGACACAAGTTCAAACCCCCCCCCCCCCTTCCCCGGGCTAATCCGTTGCGAGACGTTAGCGGGGCGTGTTCAGCTTATTTTATCAGGCATAGTTTCGTAATGATGCTCACCAATACAATCCGAAATTCGTGAACCCGTTACGTGACGTCCTGTGTAGTTGCCATCCCATCACGTGACGTCAGAACTCTGATTCAGTTTTCGCCATTATTCTCGTGACACCTTTTAATTATTTACCAATGTCATTCGATACTTAACTCCAGTGTTTTGATAAATTGTTTCATTAAAACTTGTAACCCCCCCCCCCCCCTTCTTATCAAATAAAAACTAAGACACAACTTTTGTTAGTGCATCTATCATTTTGGCATGAAGTGAAGTGTTTTCATAATTGTGCTTACTGCTTTAATTTTTGTCCTTCTCGAGTTCAAAGCGGCCTTAAAACCCCGCAGTGAACCCGGGACCTTAAGCGAATCTCCCCATGACTTTTATTTCCATCTCCCCCGCTGTCTTACCTAACCAGATATGGGATGAATATCGTAACTTAACCAACTAAAAGCGATATCGTCCTTCACTGAATTTCGTCTGCAGACCTTTCAGACTATCGTCCTTCGCCCCTGTCGTTGCAGCTCTTCCAGACTGTTGTCCTTCGCTGCGGATCACCCATCGCCGTCTGTCACTTGCAGCTCCCGGGCCGTTGTCTTTCACTGCCAGTAGCCCTTTTCTAGCCCTTTTCTACTTGTCATCTTTCGCTGGCTGTCGTTTGCAGCTCTTTTTGCCCACCGCCCTTTGCTCCCGTCGTTCTTCAAGACTGTCACCCTTCGCTGCATCTCGTCCTTCACTGAATCATTTGAAGCTCTCCCGACTGTCTTCCTTTGCTGCCTGTTGTCATTTGCAAACGCCACTTCAATGTCCAATGGACCACATTCACGTGCTGATGGACAAAGCCATATGGGTTTTCAACAACCAGTCACGATTGTCCTGTCCTTCACCTTTGCCGGACAAGTCGTTCTTCCTATTCAAGAGTCACGTTGAAGCATCATTCTTGTAGCCCTCCGCAGGTGCTTCGCTTCTGCCTGTCGTTTACGGCATAAGGCGTCATTGCTCCAAGTCCAATATCGGCAAGCACGGCCAGTCTTCATCATCCCCCGACCAACCGGCAACGTAAGCATTCATCGCATCGCCAGCATACATCAATCCCAGGCTGTCGTCACCTTAACGCAAACATCCTGCGTCAGCAAGTTGGATTGTGCCTCGACATTATCAAAATGATCTACTGCCACACTAACACCTTTCAACGGCTTCACAGATGCTATCTCAACATTCGGCCGCCATCATCAACGACCTCAAGCGAAGATCTTCGCAATCGACCACCACTAGCTTTCACCACAAGCTTCATCTAGAGAAATTCTGTCAGTCCTGACAGAATGTTGCTTCCTACAACGATTGCAACTCGGCTTAGGCTTCGACAATCAATACCAAGAATTGCTGCGTTCGGGCCGTCTCCCCGCCTTTCAACACCTGCTCCTTCTGGAGGTCAGCCATCTCTCGCCAATCCTAGCCTGTCGTCACCGACAGCGACAACAACTTTGATTATGCTTCGGTGACGATCTTCATGATCGTCCGGCGCCCTTATGACTTTCGTCAGACCCACAAGCATCACCTTCAATTCAACTATGGCTACCACGACCATTCTCTTTCATGGTAATGTTTTATCCACTGGAAACGCATTATCCGTTCAATGCTCCTCCTATGAGGACCATCGTTCCTCATGATCTCTTCACGACAATAGAACATCCTCTCACCGAACCATCGCCCTGTCGTCTTCACCCAGTCGTTCTTCCGCTCCCGTCATTGTCCACTCAACAACTGCCTCACCAACCTACACGACTCACTGTTCGCTACAGATTACCTCACCACCCCGACTTCGATCGAACACGTGAAGCCCTAGCCCAAACGTAACCAAAACAACAACTTCACGCCATGTTCACCAAGCATCCAGTCTACTTCTTCCAGCACTGAAAATCACCTCCTAGGCTCTTGAAAGCCGCAACACATCATCGTCGTTTTAGAGTCTCTCAGTAAAGCTCCTGACAAACCTCCCCAATTTGCCCAAATCTGCCACATTAACCTACTCATCCGCTAAACCTTTTTCTATCATTTCTGGCAACATGTTTACGCTCCATTGAAGTTCAAACGCCAACCATCGACCCAGCTCACTGCCTCTTCTACGAGAATCACACCACCATTCATCTGAGACCTTGTGCGTTATTTCGGGCCAAAACTCAAAAAACCTGCGAACCTTCACAGCCAATCGTCATCCCAGAGCTTACTAAAATAATTAACGATGAACCCTGATGTCTCCTTTGTCCTGGATGTGCATTGCATTTTTCTTTTGGCATCGAAGGACGGAGGACGACTTTTCTTTTTTCGCAAAGGCCCAAGCCAGCTCTCCCTCCCCTTCATAACCGCCTTTGACAAAACTTCAACAAGAATAATCACTTTGTGGATAATGATGGTTATCACCAACGCATATTAAGTCCTGAATAAGACTATGCTGACAACATCAGGTTGACAGCCCACGAACATTGTGCTATCTCCACAGCAACGTCATAGTTTCCGAAATCATCCACTGCGCATCGGGGAGAAGCAATCCATCTTCACAAGCCACCATTTCAGTGAAACGTCGATGCAGTCTAACGGACTACACTCACTGGGACCCATCGTCATGGCCAGATGTGTCATCCTACCCCCTCACTTAAAACAGAAGGAAGACAACTGATGTAAAAGCAAGACCCTCAACTCTGTCAAAGCATCCCTTTTCAGGGCCTCCAGATCTCACAAAGAGATCCAAAATTCCTGTTTTCTGTTTTCAAAAAAGTGCGAAGTTCTAACTTTTTGGGGGTGCCAGCTCGTTACCCTCGTCAGGTGGTGCCCACCACCGGCATTGACGAGGTCTCCTGTAAGTGCTCAAATTTGCAGGTAATAGGTATATATTTTCGGAACTGCAACTAGAAACGTCAAAATACCGCGTGCCATGGTTAATTTTGGTTTCTATTGCCTAAGTATGGAAATAAATATACATTACCTGTACCCACCCTACATCCCCTCTTTGAGTCACCACCATGACATATTGAGAGGTAAATAACTGACAGGCCGCCTCGCCTGGATGTTTTTATAGGGGGACTTGCGCGCAGTGTAGGTTATGCAGCTGGCCGGCTCTACACCACTAAGAAACCTCTAGAATAGGAAGCTACAGGTAATGTATATTTTCGTACTTAGGCAATAGAAACCAAAGTGGCACCCGGTATTTTGGCGTTTTTCTGTAGCAATATTCTGGTGACAAAAAAAAAATTGTTGCAGTTTTTTTTTTTCGTTCAGGCAATCTGTTCACTCTTTTTTTTTCCACGTTAAGTTTAATGGTTTTGTTTTGCAGGGAATCGGAAGGTGTTCCCAGTACTGCTATCAGAGAAATATCTCTTTTAAAAGAACTTGATCATCCTAACATTGTAAAGTAAGTAAGAATTTTCGTTTTGACAGCCTCTAGTTGTTCATTGCCTGTAAAAAGAACTGAAAGTAAAGAAAACATATAAAAAAAACCAAAATTGGTAAAAGGGGCCGCCAAGTTCCGAATGGTTCGGCCCTTCAAAGGAGTGATATCAACACACCAAAACATTCACCAAGTTAATCTCACTGCTTAATAATTCGAAGGTTAAATGAAAACTAGAACATTGCTACTTTCGGTAGCAATGTTCAAGTTTTCATTTAACGTCCAAAGTATTATTCGGTGCGATTAAGTTGGCAAATGTTTTGGTGTGTTGATATCACTCCTTTGAAGGGCCGAACCATTCGGAACTTGGCAGCCCCTTTTACCAATTTTGGTTTTTGATATTATATCACTCCTTTTTTTGAATTGTGTATTGACTCAACTCCACTACCGTGCAGATGAGTACTAAAATGCCACGTCAATAAGAAATTGCTTTTCAACAATTTGCTACTACCTTTTGCCTATAGGCCGAACCATTCTCAACTTAGTCACCTCTTTATTGGCTTTTGGTTTGGTTTTAATTTTGTTGTAATTTGTTGTATTTAGTTAGTTTTGGTGTGTTAATATCACTCCTTTAAAGGCCCGAACCACTCTCCACTTGGTGGCCTCCTTACCAGTTATTGGCTTTGCTTATTTTGTTTTGTTTTTACACTTATTTTTCGTTTCGTTTATTTTTCGTGAATTGGACGTGAAGACAATTTCTTTGCAACGTTGTTGAGATTTATTGTGATACACTAGTGTGTGCCTAGGCACGTACGTCAGTAACACGTTCTCATTGTCGGAACTTGGCCGTCCATTAAGAGACGATGCCGACAATACTAACAATGGTTATAACAATATTTTCGTATTTACGCGCCCTCCCACGCCATCCCTGTTACGCCCCCAGGCTCCAAACCATAAAAGGTATGCAGTTCGTATTTTAGTGCACCCATTCGTCCAATTTCATAGCTGGAAGCCTTCCCGTTATCTCGGAATCGATGAATAATCACCCTATCGGATTTAACATGGGGATGAGCAGACTAGCTAGCTAGGTAGTAACACATTTTCAATGTTATTGAGGGGCAGATTTCGCATTGAAAGTAGCATAGCTGGCATTCAAACACGAGTTAATTTTTGTCAGGTGGGTCATTGCTCTCGATTTCAACACAATTTACGCCTTTGTACCGCATTATTATTTTTCCCCAAGTACCTGAAATGTGCCGCCCAACTATGCTTCAAGATATAAGACACTGACGCAATGGCGTCACGCTACAATGGTTTACAACCTCGACAATTGAATTGATGTGATTTTTGTTGTGATGTTTGTTGCCTAACTTGGCGCTACACACTAGCGTGTGTCTAGATATTCACTTGCCTTGAGATTGCTTTGAAAATTAAAATGCTGTAACCCACAGTGCATACCGGTGCTCGAATACCTTAGGCCACGCAATAAAAATTTGTTGGTGTACGGGCGAGGTTGCGCATTGAAGCACCAGGCAACCAGGCCTTTTTATTTAAATTTTTAATTGACTAAATTTTGTTGACGTGTGCTCAGCTAAAATTTGTGAGTATGTATTTTGCCTAAAAATTTTTTATATTTTGCTAATATGGTGTTTGTCATCTAGTATTCAATGTTTTTTAGTTTTTGACAAATAACTTCTTACTCTTAGCGATTTCAAGTGGAGGCTAGCAATTTGCCCCATTGAAAAGCTTGTTTCGAGCCGGTTAAAATGGTATATTGGAATGTCAAAATCGGTAAATTCTGGCAAAAATATGTTTCTTTATGCTGAGAAAAGTGCAATACCTGGCAATTTTTGCATTATTGCAGTGGCGTAACAAAGTGTCTCTGGGCCCATAGGCAAAGTTTATGGTCGGGCCCATATGTCTGTGTGGTATTTTTTAGCCTACTTAACTATCGAATTATTATAAGCTTTGCTTAGCTACATTATTGCACTTGTTAAATGGGACCTTGTATTTGTTTATAATATATTGCACTTTGAACATGAAATTTTCATACCGTAGTTAGTTCACTATGTGAGGCTCTTAAGGCGATAGGCCGACTTTCGGCATGCTTTTCTCAATGCAAAAATCTCAGCGATGTTGTCCATGTCCGTATTTCGACGCCTGGCGGGCCCCTCGAGTTGCAGGGGCCCGTAAGCAATGCTTACCTAGCCTACCTGTACGTTACGCCACTGCATTATTGTCTCAATGATGCTGCCTTGCCTTGAGATTTCAAAGATCGTCAGCCGCCTCCGTACCAATCATTGCAAAAATTGACAGGTATTGCACTTTTTCAGCAAAAGAAACCATTTTTAACCGGCCGGCAAAATGTTCTTTTGATTGTAGGTGGACCAAAATTCAGATAAAAAATTTTGACCCACGATAATTTAAGGCACCTACATATGCCTGCAAAGCAAACTATTACCTTTGCATGACCTATAAGTCCTTTTTTCATTTTAAATTTGCACTTACAATGCAGTGAAAGTCCTTGAACACTTTAAAATCTTAGTTCTTGAACGTCCTTGATTTAATTGTCACAGTGTGTTGTACTTGTGATAATGCCAACAAAAATTCACATGCTATCATAAGTCCAGGAATATAACCCGGGTCTTTAAATTAAGCTTAAAGTTCAGTAGGCCACCATGCTAACTCCTACACTATCTAGATTTGTGCTAACTTACCATATGAAGTAACATCAGTATACGACAAATTGATGCTAGGAGGTGCTTGAACTCCAACCCCATCCCTGGACTAATATGCACTTGATCTAGGCAACAACAGGGTTAAAAAAGATTAAGTAAGCCTAGCTGCAAATATTAGTAACAAATGGAGAAGCACACTAGAGCCAAACATTGTGACTGGTAGGGATAACAAGTCAGCAGCAATAATGATAAAAAAATTCACGTGCCATAAAGAAATTAGGCCCGTAGTAATAGCCTACCTATTTTACAGGGACTCTGATATAATCAGTTTAAAAAATAGTGGCAGAAATGTCGTCCATAAACAACTACTGTAATTTTTGATATAAGTTTTGAAAAGAGAAAAAAATATTCCTTGAAAAATTTGCATTGTAATTTTGTCTCTATCCTGGTATTAATCCACCCCCCCCCCCCCCACCACCTGGTGAGTTTAGGTACATACTAACAGGTGCGAATAAATATATGTACATGTCTGTAGCATGTGGGAGTGTCCATGTCGTAACTATTGCTTCATACTCCATCTCTCGTCACAAGGTCATTCGGGAGGGAAGCTGTTGGTTTCGTTTCTGAGATACAGGCCAGTCAATTTAACATCGCTAGAATCTTATTTTACCAGAGCAGCACTAAAATGCACCAGTATTCCGTACACGCGTAAACTGCCGTTGAGTGGAGAGGCGAACATGCAATTTCTCCCTCAGTAGGCCTTGGCTTGCAATAGTCGTCTGCTTTGCCGCTTTATGCTCGTGGTTCCAACACTGTTGTAAGCGGAAGAGCCGCATGCCTGGATTAATCGTTACCGGAGTGGTATTTATCTGCGTCTATTAAGTTAAAACGTACGTAGCGTATTTTTAACGTGTGTTATCCGAGAAAATCGACGATCAATCGTTCCAAATTTGACCGCGTGGAGTCGCGACCATGAACGAGAGATGGAACCTGTGCGTGCGGTAACGTTATCAAGGACACTACCTTTCATGCCACTCCTGATACTAATGATTTTATGATAGAAGTTACGTAGGTCTACCATCTATTTTGCTTGTTTGTTGCAGGTTGTTGGATGTAGTACATAGTGAAAAGAAATTGTACTTGGTATTTGAATATTTAAACAAAGATTTAAAAAAGTTTATGGATGAGTCACCAGCTACAGGTTTGCCACAACCACTTGTAAAGGTAAAACAACTACATGTGAATTTGATCAGTAAGGGAATTTGTAACTATTGGTGCAGTTATCGGACCGTTGTACGTATTTAAATTTGGCAACTGCACTTGTTGTGAATGTGCTAGATTCGATGTTTCAGTAATTTTTTTCTTTTTTTTTTCAACTGGAAAACATTTAGCTTCTTGTGAATATTATTTAGCCGTTCTACTGTGTTGGTTTTTCAACTGAAATTTTGTCTCAAGAATGATATCTAAATGCTTCTCCTTTTGCGTGCATTGCTGGTGTTTCGATGCTGTAACATAAAAGTTTAGAACTTGCTAGCTAGAAGCATGCCGCAGAGTAGTGCCAAAAATGCTGTTAATGTATCAGTCTGTGACAATAAAACAGATTTGTTGAGGAAGCAACAATTGTACAAAAATCGCACGAGGGTAAAGGGACAAGATACAAAGTTTTCCACAATAGAAAGTTGGCTCCGGTATCACTACTTTCTATGGTGATGCCGGAGTAAAGTGGCTACCGCCAGGTTTATGGTCCAACCTAGATCACTCAAGATTAACTGACAGCTAAGAAAGCAACAGTTTAGATTAAGTGATTTTGGTTGGGACAAGGAACTTGGTGCAGACATTATAGCTCTGATATCATTACTTTCTACAACAAAACTTCGTGGGTACCCTTTACCCTTATGGAGCATTTTTATGACAGCACATATTTTGGTGGTTGTTAAGTTTCGCTGGTTTTTTTTTATTTTTTGTAACATCGATAGGTTACAACGAGTATATCCCGCTTGCTATCATGGTGGAAGGTAGAGGAGCGGGGTATAATCGACCTAGTGTTGTATAATCACGTCGAGGTGATTATACCCCCGGACCTTTTCGTTCTACGCATGCGCAACTTGCCGAGCTAGGCTTAAAACAGAAGGCAACTGCTAGTTGGCAGTCCTGGCGTTTGACTCGTTTATATACCAGCAGGAGAACTCGACGTATTCATTATAATTTTATGGAGAAGTATATTGTAATTTTTCTTCGGCAATCAATTGGTATAAATAATTTTAGTTTTTACCACATTAATTTTTTAGATTTTCGATCTCTTGATAATTATTAGCAAGCAATTAAAAATGAGTGTATGCTCACACACAGAGCCATCTCTTGGCGGATTTCAGCGAAGCGTGGTCGATGCGGCGTGTTTAAATGGGACGAAGTCGCAGATGCAGCTGCATCGCTTCTTAACTTATCGTTGGAGACAAATAATTTTGTGAAGTAATTAAGCTAATAAAACATAGCATTATGCTATAAATATTAATATACGTAAAGAACGTTTAGTCCCTTTCGTTTTATTTATTTTGAATTGGGATATACTCCAATAAAACAGCACTCTAGCTTTTGTGGATAATACAGCAAAAAATGTTTTCGCACTCAGCCTGTAACCAAACTAAAACTAACTCAAGCTAATTAATTTGAAATTATACCCCTCGTGCTACGCGCTCGCGATATAATTGCAAAAAAATTTAGAATTCGTTAGTTTTAATGTCGGGTTACAGGCTTCGTGCGAAAACAGTAGGCGTATTATCGACAAAAGCTCTAGGGCAATTACTACTGAATGTCCAACCAACAAAAACAGTAAGGGACGGATTAATTGAATTAACAATGTTTGAATCGTGTTGGATTCAACAACGTTGCTTATAATTTTGTCTTCGATCTCGGAAATTACTCATTACGCTCACTTTCAAAAACAGGATACCTAACGGTAAGCCTAACAGTTTATTTTGTGTTACAATTTTGTCCAATGTGAATTCCCATTATTTGCTCAATGTTGTGTTAATAACAGTGACATGTACCTAGAAGTGAATGCCAGACTTGTGGCATAAATTATTTTATCTAAGTGAGTTAGCTGACTAGTAACTAGTAGGCAGCCAAATCCAATGTTCTTTAGGTGTCTCTTTGTATTATAGGCCTAATCTTTGCCCCCAGCGCTAAAAATAAAAAAGGCTACTGCACAAACCTCATTGACCTGCACAAGTCCCCAAGCTTTCTGTGATAATGCCGGCTTCATGTTTGGAAAAAGAAGCAGTTGTTAGTAGTCTTCACCCAAACACTGATGGATACAAACAATGACTTGATCGTTATCAATCATTGATTTATCGCTAACACTTATTTGGCGCTAACAAAATGGTGCCATTGAAAGTCCGTAATTTGAATTTGATGGAGGAAAATTTCTAGATTTCTTCTGTGGCTCTGGAAAATATCATTATTAGGCCAAAATTGGCACCTTGTTGAAATATCAATGCACCTTCTAGCTGTTTGCGATAGGCCAAATAGTTGATCCTTGAAATGCTAATCCTGAATTAGTTTTGAGAAATGCGTTACGCGTATAATAGACTATTGTTTATGATCACTGTTGTTCAAGCATATTCCGTCAATGATGTAAGGTTGTAAGGATGGGTCGGTTTCATTTTTGTTGACTTCGGTTCCGATTTTCATGCCCACAAAACTGCGGTTTCGGTTTCGATTTTTTTTTTACCATCCTCCAACCCAACCAGATATTTCGAGTTTTTTTGGTTGTAACAGTAGTTTTACTAGCTTCTAACCCGCCCCTGCTTTTGCTTCCAGCAGCGTTATAGACCCTGGGTTTAAGCTGTGGTACCATTTTCCTTTACAATATTCTTTTTAAATAACTAAAAGGAAGGGAAGCTTTTAGGAGCTTTGCTGTGAGATATACTTAGAAAATGATAATTCTTAAAACCTTCAAAACAACAAATCAATCTTTGATTTTTCGAACACCATATGAAAAACGGACTCAAAATCCGAATCGGTTTCGCTTACCAACCCATCCCTATTGGGTTGATATTATTGTATTATGGTACCGGTAACCAAGTTTAAGAGGATGAAGATGCAAAGAATTTGCAACATGGTGGTTGTTTAGCTAGTTGTTTATCATTAAGAGTATAATTGAAATAAATTACTGTGTTGAGTTAACACCCTAATCCTGCATTTAGAGTACATGCAATCAAAGTTTGAAGACATAGGCCTGCACTTCACTTTTGGTCTGACACTGCAGCTACTTTAATAAGTGGAGGTAGCTTGATAATTAATGTAGAATAAGTAGTTCCAGATATCCCAACGAAATCTATGTTTCTTTTTTGCCAAACATATTAACCTGATAATTTTAGCATTACATTGTCCTCAATTAATGTTCTCCCTGGAGGTTTTTAGTTGCTTATAGACGCCTGCTTGCATGACCCACTGCGCATGCGCAGTCCTCTCTATATAAGCGAGAACGTGGTTGAACTCGGCATTCATTTTCCGCCCGTCACCTCGTCTCCCAACTGGATTTTGGATTTCCCTGTTCGTCTCCAACGATGGATGTCGCACCGTGCGACACTGCTCTCGTCTTGGATGCTGCCCTCTCTCCGCCGATCATCTCTCCCGCCGTCGACCGCTGCGCGCCCGGCCTAGTACGGGACGTGCATGTCGGCAACAGCAACACCGACGACTCACCGTTGCAAGACGGACAGCGCTCGCCGCCACCTACCGCCCTGTCGGTCCTCGCCGAAGACGTGCGACACGCCTCGGCACTGCTTCGAGACGCCGCCGTCGATCGCTGCGCGCCCGGCTTAGTACGGGACGTGCATGTCGGCAACAGCAACACCGACGACTCACCGCTGCAAGACGGACAGCGCTCGCCGCCACCTCCCGCCCTGTCGGTCCTCGCCGAAGACGTATGACACGCCACGGCGCTGCTTCGAGACGCCAAGCTGAAGCTCCGGGAAGCCACGGCCCATGCCGGGTTACCACCAGACGACACACCGCTTGACTTGTCTTCCAGATCGTCACGCAGAGAACACAGCGTCACATGCAGCGAAGCACACAACCTCGTCGACTCGGTCTTCCGCCGTTTTGCCGACAAGACACCGATGCCGCCCCCGTCATGCACCTCATCTGTACGACAGACCAACACTCGTGACTGGGTCGCTTCTACTACAAGCCACGACAACCGCAAGCGTTCATCCCACACCGTCGCCCCGTCTGCCAAGAAATGCAAGCCATCGTCAGTGTCGCATGACCCCACCACGGGTTCCCGACACTCCCAGATGCCGCCACCGCCCGCAAAGCATACTCACTTCCCGGACGACATCGACGACCCGACCTTGCCTTTGGCTTCCCTTCTCAAGACAGTCGAAGGCACTGTTCCCGATTGTTTCCTGTATAAACCGTCCGAAACTGCTGACGCCCCGGTAATAAACAGAGGCCTCAAGACCGGCTTTGGCTTCGCCCTCCGCGACAAGGACGCAAAACCCCGCAGCCTACTGGGCCAGTCGACGACCCTGCTCACCTGCCTGCTTCGCAACGGCGGTGCCCTACTGGGCAAAGGCGACCCCTTGCTGCTCGACACGGAACCACCAGCACCACGGCCCAGCCGCGAATCAAGCTTCTTCCGTCCATACGGCGACGGCGCAACCAACCCCAAGAATTTTGACACATACCGGGAATGCGAATTCCTTTGCAGCGAAGTCAAGATGGATTTTGGATCAGCGCTAACCATCCTCAAAAGAATTAAAGTGCCGTCTTTTGTCCTGTACGACACGACAAGTGTTTACGCCTAAGCCTACGAGCTGCTTCACAAGCTGACGTCTTGAACACCGCAGTCAACGCACTTTGTGAAAAGCTGTCGGCCGATGCCAGCCCCGAGGAAATCCGCAACCTGGCATCACTCATCTCGCAACTTTTCCAGAAAGCAAGTTTTGCGACATACCACTCGTTGAACTGGGCCATTAGAGCACTTTTTAACAACACCTTACTCCTACGAGAAGCTGCCCTCAAGTCTGCACACAACCAGACACCGCCTACGCAACCAGCCACTTCACGAGTCAGACACGCTCTTCAGGCGATTGATCCCGTCACTAGCCCCTCATTTGGACATCTCCCGTAAGCCTAAAACCGTACGGCAAGACAAGCTGGCCTTTCACTCATCCAAGCCGAACCGGCACTAGGGCGGCCGCTCGTCCCCCGAGAAACCATCGACTTCCTCGAGTGTCGCATGATGCGACACTCCCTCCCGCAAAGCACAGCCCTTTCCACCCCCCCCCCCCCCCCGTCTCTTCCGCCCATGTCGTCCGCTGCACGCCCGGCTTAGTACGGGACGTGCATGCAACGGTGACGCCAACGACTCCTCGCTACAAGACGGACAACGCACACCATCTACATAACCAACCGCTTCACGAGTCTGAAATGCCTCTTAGGGGGTTGTTCCCAACACCAGACTGTCGCTTGGACATCTCCAACACAAACCCGTAAGACGAGACAAGCTGGCCTTCCGATCATCTAAATCAAACAGACACCAAGACAGCCACCCTCCTACCAAGAAACCATAGCACCCTCGAGTGTCGCACAATGCGACACTCCCTCCGGGGAAGAAGCAGCCCTTTCGGGCCGACCGGCAACCATGCTCGGAACTCCGCCGCTCTGCCAACAAGACACCGATGTCTCCCCCGGCGCACACCTCATCGGTACGGCGGATTAACACTCAAGACCGGGCTGCCTCCACTACGAGCCGTCAAACCATAAACGCATATCGCCTAACGTCATCCCACCAGCCAAGAAGCTCAATCGTTCGGCACTGTTGCACAACCCCACCACAGTGTCACGACACTCTCGAACGTCTCTACCGCCCGCATAGCATTTCCTCTGCCCGGACAACAACCACGACTCGACCATTCCGCCATTTCATCTCAAACAGTCAATGACTCCGTCGCACAACTCCGTGTCGCACTACTCCGTGCTACACAACTCCGTCTTTGCCGGCTATGAAGCGTAAGCCCCCGTCAGGGTCGGCCGACCCTTCTGCTGTGTCATGACATCCCTATAAAAGCCTCCACTGCCCATAAGGCATTTTCACTCCCGAACGACAACATAGGATGTGCCGGACTACTCCCGCTATAAGCATCCCTAATCCGCTAATATTACCAAGCAGAAAACCCCCGCCCGCAACGACCGCCGTACGCCCGGCTCTGTACGGGACGTCCACGTCGTCATCACCGCCGACGTCTCTCCACCGCATGGCGGCCAACACACCACGCCGCCTCCCGTCCTTCGGACCTCGTAGAAGATGTCGGACACACCAAGCTACTTCCCCAATATACCAAGCAGAAGCCCACGTCCGTGACGACTGCTACGAGACTGGGGCTGCTCGAACGAACACATTGCCAATCTACGGATGCCTCTTCTATTTATGACCGCCATCACCTTTCTTACAAGATGCGACACCTTCCACTTTCCTCACCTAAAATAACCACTTCGTGCAATCCTTTTGGCTTTACAGCATTTTCTCCCATCCATAAAAAACCAAGTCGTCCAAATACAAGCCGACAACACCACGGCACTACCCTACTGCCTCTCCACATCCCAGGGAACAGGAACGTCATTGCAGACTCCCTCTCACGTCGCTCACCACCAACAGGGGAATGGTGCCTTAAGAAGTCCATCTGCGAATCTCTCTTCATGACGTGGGGTACTCCCATGATCAACCTATTCGCCACGAAGCACAATGCCAGACTTCCCCACTACATCAGCCCAATCCCGGACGATCAAGTTCTGGCAGTCGACACCCTGACGTACCCATGGCACAACCTCTATGCATACCTGTTCCCACCTTTCAAGCTGCTTCCCCAAGCACTTCAAAAAGCCGAAGATAGCCAAAGCCTCTTCCTCCTAATAGCCCCACACCTACTGTCTCTACTAGTAGACACCCCAAGAACCCTCCCTCAACTTCCAGATCTTCTGTCTCAACAAAAAGGGTCGAAACTTCACCCAAACCTCCCCAACCTAAACCTTCACGCGTGGCTACTATCATCAAACTCCTCAAGAAGGCTGGAATTCATAAAGATGATGCCACCCGCATCGCCACAAGAGCCACCAGAGAATCAACAAACAAGATGTACGACAGCCAGTGGGCGAAATGGTTTCATTGGTGTTTCCCTAGGGAAATCAATCCAATCAACCCCACTCTACCCGAGCTACTAAGATTCTTCACCGACCTCTTCGACGTCGACAAACTAAAGGGCTCTACAATACTTGTATACCGGTCCGCCCTAAACTCAGTCTTCAAAGCAGCAGACAAAACTAACCTCCTAGACAACTATCGCATCTCGGCCCTACTCCGCTCCTTTGAAAACGATCGTCCTGCTTCAAGAAGACAATTCGCAGACTGGGACCTCTCATTAGTACTCCAAACCCTAATGGCAGCCCCTACGAACCAATGCAAGACAGCTCTTACACCTCTTAACTAGGAAAACGGTCTTCCTCGTGACAATGGCAGCCAGCGCCCGCTGTTCCGAAATCCAAGCCCTGTCAGCCGACCCAGCCTACTGCATCTTCGGCCCAAACTTCCCTTCGGTGACCCTTTACCCAAGACCAGGATTTCGACCCAAAAACCTTCCGAATTAACAAAACCCATTTCCTTCCCAGCACTCACGAGCTTAACAGGAAATGAACCAGAACGCCTTCTATGCCCCATTCGGGCACTCCGGTTTTACCTCACAAGAACCCAATACGAAGACGTCCGCAGAGGCAGAAACCAACTATTTCTACCCGTCAACCTACAGACAGGGGAAACTTCAGCCGCCATGATCTCTCGATGGATTAGGAAAACAATCGACATCGCATACGACAAGGCCAACCATAGCACACAGAGAGCAACAGCACACGAGGTCAGAGCAGTGTCAACGTCGTGGGCATACCACAACGCCACCCCAATTAAAGAAATCCTTCAAGCCGCTTCCTGGCGACATCCAACGACATTTACGTCGCATTATCTGAGGAACATGTCAAAGGAAAAAGAAGGACTACACCGGCTGGGACCAATCGTCGCAGCCAGAACTGTAGTCAACCCCCCTTAAGCGCATTCAGAATGAAGCTAAAGCAACCGTCCCAAAGATTGAAGCAAGCCATCCACAGACGGAAGCAAGCAATCCACCCACTGAAGGAAGCAAGACCCCTCAAACAACGGTCCTGCACGAAAGAGATCCATATTCCTGTTTTCTACCTCCTGTTCTGAATAAAGTGCAAATTTTTACATAAAAATTTTGGGGGAAGCCTGTTGCAACCCGGGGCGCCCTGTCAGACCGGTGCCCGCCACCACGTTTGACGAGGTCTGCTGATAATGCTAAAATTATCAGGTTAATACGTTTGGCAAAAAAGAAAGTACAAAAGAAAGTACAAAAGTACAAAAGAAAGTACAAATTGTTTCTTTTTTGCCTAAAACATATTTAACCTAAGCCCGTCCTGCCTCTCCTCTTGAGTCACCGTCTGACAGATTGAGAGGAAAATGTATGCCGAGTTCAACCACGTTCTCGCTTATATAGAGAGGACTGCGCATGCGCAGTGCGTCATGCAAGCAGGCGTCTACAAGCAACTAAATACCTCCAGGGAGAACATTAATTGAGGACAATGTAATGCTAAACTTTTCAGGTTAAGTATGTTTTAGGCAAAAAAGGGAGAACTTTTAGCCGGCCCGGCTGGGGGCCGGCAAATTGTACTTAATTTGTGTACATGCATTCTGTTTTATTTTTGTGCAACCTTGATTGAAGTATCAAAAATATAATCCAGTAGTTGAACTGCAGTATTTTTTTCTTTTGACCTGTTATTCTCCGTTTGTTTCAGAGCTATCTTTGGCAACTACTGCAAGGCATAGCCCATTGTCATGCCCATCGCGTTTTACATAGAGACCTGAAACCACAGAATTTGCTCATTGACTCGGAAGGAAATATCAAATTGGCTGACTTTGGGTTGGCTCGTGCGTTTGGTGTACCCGTACGCACTTATACGCACGAGGTAGGAAAATATTTCATTTGGCACTGTCTGTGTTAACACCGATTTCTGGTCTTTGCTTTTATTACAAATTGCAGCTGTAACTGTTCCCAGGATTGTCTTGAAATTTATCGAGGCTTGCTAAGATTCAGTACTTGGCTGGTTTGACAAATTTTTTGAACTCATCAGGTTAGGTTTGTTATCCTTGCTGAAGAGCAAGCTACTGGCAAGCTCATTAAATGGGGAAATGTTAAAATACTGCTCAGGGTTTGCACAAACCTAGAAAACCCCTAAAAGTGCTTCAATTTTGGGTTGAGACCTGAAAACTTCTTGGAATTTTTTGTTGAAGGAAATGGGAATTATGACCGTGGCAGTACAAGAAAAAAATCCCATAATAAATTTGGTTTATTTTCTTGCACTTAAATATAAAATAAGCAAAGCATTGGCAGTGTAGCATACAAGCTACCGTGTACCTGTTTCGACTTACTTTCCTTGCTTAGCATGCTTTGCCTCTTGCAGGGGTTGCTCCCTGTAACCCTAACAACAATGATTTGCCCTTTTCCCCATTTTTGCCGCACCCATTGGAAAAATATAGTTTGTAACATTTACGGAGTCTTTGATGGACTGAAAGAAAATTGTTAACATGGGATAAAAAGATCCGTTAATGGAAGGTTTGAAAAAAAGCTTGAAATGGTAAAAAGTTATCGAAATTCATTGTGGATGCCACCTTTATTCTATTAACAAATAGTATTGTCTGCATGATTCGCTTCCTGTCATACGGGATGGCTCAGTGATGGATTGCGATGATGACAAGGCAGTTTATAAAGATACGTAGCAGGCAGCATGAAGAAAGGCCAAAGAGTGTGCCTGGGGAGGCCACTACGACACTGTATATTTCTTTAATGATTGGAATTTTTTTCCTCTTGCCAAGTTTTGTTGTTGTTGGAGTGGCATTTTTTCCGGTACCAATTCATTGTGACATTCATTATTCAGTCAGTATACTTGATGACCTTAGCTCATTGTTACAGTATTGAGGAGTGTTAATTACTTTTATTTTTGCAGGTTGTAACATTATGGTATCGGGCACCAGAAATTCTACTAGGGAGTCGATTTTACTCAACGCCAGTTGACGTGTGGAGCATAGGATGCATTTTCGTCGAAATGGTACACCCTTTTTTATTCTGGCTTGTGCAGTTCAAAGCTGTGTTTAACATTTGACCACATGAAGGTATAAACACGGCTATTACTTTTGGAAGGCAGGAAAGTGTAGCACCAATAATTTCTGGGAAGACTTGGGTAGGGAGGAGGGGGGAAAGGGTGTTGGGAGAAATAATCGGGGGAACAAAATGTCTTAGAATAAATTTTTAAGGTCTAAAAAACAAAATAAAATATTAAGGTCTTAAGAAACAAAATAAAAAAGTACGTCATCCCGCTCCCCCCCCCCCCCCGGGGAAGAGTGCGATACTAATGCAAGGTTCACAAAATAGGAACCATGTCATTTCATTATGTTATTAGAACTAAGATTCATCCATCATTAGGTGGGTGGGCTTTCTAGTACTAAAATAAAAAATAAATAAAGATGTACTTTTTTTCCAGCTTACAAGGAGGGCCTTATTTCCTGGTGATTCTGAAATTGATCAGCTGTTCAGGATATTTCGCACTTTAGGGACTCCAGATGAAACAATTTGGCCTGGAGTCTCGATGCTACCGGACTTCAAATCTCATTTTCCAAAATGGCAGCCTCAAAGTGTTGCAAAGATTGTGCCAAGTTTAGATGAAGACGGTTTGGGTCTGCTAATGGTGAGTCCTTGCGAAGATGTGATATTAAAGCACTAGTCGATCTGCAAGCGTCCAAAAAAATAAAGATTCCTTAGCCCACTTTCCTCTTGGGTCTACTCCATTTTACAAAAGTCCGCTTGAGAAAGCCTGTCATGAAAACATGGCCGCCGTAAACAAGTTGCATGTCTCACAAAAATAAATTGTAATAAAAAAAGCTAAGCGGTCTAGGACTATAAAAATTTGCAGACTTAATAATTATATTGTAAATTATTGAGCAGAAATATAATTGGGACCCTCGTCGTACGTTTTCATTATCAAAAAAATTCCTAAATTTCGACTACGAAAATTTCAATTTGCATTGCTCGGAATGATAACGTCCACTGGATATTCTTCCGTCACAATGCCTGTTATTACCTCCGAAATCATTATTTTATGTTTTTACTACTGTAAAAATAAAGTTGCTTTATTTCCTCATATTCACGATCGTTGAAACCTCCTTCCCAATTCTTATTAGACCGCCATCGTGACTGGCTGCCATGCTACTAACACTTTGAAACGACATCTAAACAATACCGTTTTCAAGACTTAATGCCTAGTGGCCTTTCCAGCAACAAGCTTTCGCTGTGCAATTTTGTTTGTATTATTATTATACACTATCTCGGCATTGAACCACAGATGACAATCATGTCAAACTGCTTTCCAATAACTAGCTTTCGAATTTTCAGCTCTCACTGATAATAATGCTACATTTTTTCTATTCATCTGGGGAATGTTTTTTAAACCCTATTTTGTTGTGTGATAAACTACAATAGCTGTAGCAATTCAGTTGACTCACTTCTCTTTCTTTGATTATAGAAATTGCTGACTTACGAACCAACTCGCCGAATCTCTGCCAAACAAGCCATCAGCCATCGTTACTTTCACGATGTAACTGTTCATCCTCCTAGGTTGTGACACTCCTGTTTTGTTCTGTGAACAACTGTGCAGCAAGTAATGAACAACATTCCAGTGCCTGTAGTTTGTGGTGGACACTAAACATGTGCTGATGACAATGTGCCACTTCAAGCTAACTATTTTACTCATCAAAGGTGAATTTTATGTTGCTTTCTTCACATTGTGGCAGTGATCTTAATCTAGTCAAACCATCCACGAAAGTATTTAGTAAAATGTAATGGTCAGATGGATTCTGCCTCACTTCGAACCACCATTTTTTTTTTTATCGTACTGTGCTGAGAATTTTTGTTTTTTGAATCATCATCAACCCTTATAATATTCACCAAATTCAAATTTTCTGTCTACATTTTTAATGTTGTAGTTAGGTTTTGTATTTGAAAGACATGCATGTGTATTATCATTTAAGTTTAAAAAAATTGACAATTTTCCCAGTTAGTAATTTGGCTTGGGGGCTTACTTATTGATGGGACATCAAAATCTTAGAATGACTATTTTTTAATATCTACTTGTAATTTTTACCTGTCTCGAGAGCAGATGTGTAAATAAATGTTTATACTTTTACCACAGTGTTCTTGTTGGCTGTGTGACGTGAGTAATGTTGTGAATAGTAGCTGCACATAGCTGTCCTAAAATTAAACCTTGCTATTTCAAATTTATGAAATTTCGACAAGCCGCAATGACTAAAGATGAAAAACATATAGTCCAGTCTTCATCAGGCCACCACAAGAAGTTTATTTACATTGTCTGATGTGCATCAATCGTTGTGGAAATAGCATACAACTACGAACGCGACTGGTGCGTAGCCTCCTGTATTTAAGAGATGGCACTCGCTGCTTCTCACTATGCCACTTTTTCGTAAGGCGTTCGCCTGGTTTTCTGCTGGTGAGATGCTGGATTGAAGGGGTCGAGGGGGCCTTGTAGATTCGTAAGCACTAAACCTCGAGACACTTCATGCTGGATTTTCAGGGATTCAAAGCCGCTCAAATTCATGTCTTTTTGGGAATTGTACAGTGTGTTCATCACGTGTGGCAATGCTGCTAGTCTCGGCCTCCTTCTTTCCAATCGCTCGGGCTTCTCTCATCAATTGATTTAGTCCCGCTGGATACTTCAGTTCAACGAACCTTCTTTTGGTGGACTTGAGATTCTTGTTGGCAATCTCACTCATGCCCGAGTGTCGCACAACTCTGAATTCATTCTTGGCCACGTTCATCAATTGCCCCTTCGGGTGGCCAGAATTATAAGGCAACCCTCTTCGAGTATGAAGAGAAAACAATGGTGTGGTCGCGTATTTAGAATATCAAGAAAGGGCATCTCTTCTGTTCACAAGTGAATTGTAGGTCCATGCGCCATCCATTCAACCCCGCGTCTTTCTTCACAACGGCCACAAATCTTTTCTACCACTTAAGGCCATCATGAATGTCAAAGGCATATCTGTCCTGGTGCTTAGTCAGAATCGGTGAGCTTGAGAAACCAATCCCCGCCAAAATACCTGCCCACGCATCAAAGATATTTCTCTTACTCTTCCTCATGGACGTATTGCTGCTACGATAGTTTGTATTTTCAATGCCAAACTTGTTGCTTTAAATAAGTTAAGCGCTTGACCAGTAGCTGGAAAGGGAGCACATCATCCGTATCCGTACATACAAAAAATTCTTCCCTATCACACACACATTTACTAGCTGAGAACCTCCTTCTGCATCCAGGATTATTCACAAGGAAAGCTTCCACCCCTATCCCAAACATTGAGAGGTGATCAGATTAATTTTCAAAATCAGGAATAATTTTTCTACTTGATTTACTGTATTATACACTAAATTTAATATATTGAGATTTTTGACTGCTGACTCCATTGAACTTTTACGTGTTCAAATGACATGAAAACTTTTTACATGGGATCAAGATTCAACAACCTCCAACTGAAGAGGTGATGCGCGTAATTGCAGAACATTCTGGAATGCCAGTATTGTTTTATTTCAGCTTAAATCTTCTTCATGATAGACGGTGCGAGCTGAGTGGCATACTTTGTGCTGCCGTCAAAATACGAGGTCGTAGATGCAAACAGAACTTTTGGCATGTAAGACCTCATCTGTTATTTTACCATCTTTTTAACATCCCATAGAATGAAATAAATGATGCTACCTTGTTTCGCTAGTTGGGCGAGAATTTTTAGCATCATTATTATCGTAATTGGAACTGGGGCAAGTAAATTGTAGCTTGACCATAACTAAACAGAAAGGGATACTGACAGTTATCTCAGTTTTACTCATTTACTTACAGGTTTTTAATAGACGGTGCAATTGGCCTAGTTTTCCATTGGCTGAACTGATGTTTTGTTTCTCTTGTTCCACTTAAATTCTGGATGCTTAAGAATTCTTTAAAAAGCCAGATAAGGCATTACAGTAATAGAAATTTTCTGCAGCTTACGACGATCCCCCATGCCTTTCTACCTCCTTTTGCCCCTTCACATTAGCTTCCTCCGGCCCTGCCCTTACTAAACTCTGAGATAGGTTCCCCGATTCAATAACTTTCTAAGAAATGTTGGAAGTTGTTGTTTTTGTAGGTAGAGAGCAGAAATTAGAAGGCATTAAATGTAAGGATGTACTGATCTGATACCGTTAATAAAATTTGCCAGTATAGAGAAGTTATCCAAAATTTAGTTCGTAATTTGCTATTAATAATTTTTTATAATAATAATGATTGGACCTTTTAAGAAAACGACACTTCAAAAGTTATTAAACATTTTAAAATAGTAATCAACAGTTAAAAGATAGCTAGGTAGATACTCGGTGATTTCCAGAGCAAAACACCACAAACCGCATGTCGTAATCTCAAACAGTTCCAAGTTATCAATATAGCCACAACTACAGTAGCGGTAAAGCCTTAATTAAACTCCATTATAATGTCACTAATGAATTCAGACTCTTACAACAAATTCTAAAGACCACTTAAACCAACAACATCAAGTAGTTGTTTCGGGTTCGAATCCTAGGTTAACTTTTTTACTAAACAAAAATGTTATATTCATGTCTGTAATACTATACAAAGCATACTTTATAACATAACTGCAAGCAGCATCATGCAAATGACAAAAAGTAGAAAAATCTTTATTTCTCCAGTGATAAATAAGGCCACGCAAAAAAAAAATGTTTGCTTTACGGGCGAGGTTGCAAATTGAAGCACCAGGCATTTTATTTAACTGACCACATTTCTTTGACGTGTACCTAGGCCTAGCTCAAAGCTGAAAAAAATATAATGTTGCTAATAAGTTATTTATGTCATCTAATATTCTAAGTTTTTTAGTTTTTGTCAAATAATTTCTTAGTGGTTTGAGCTAGCAGTTTGAAATTGGCACCATTGGAAAGCTCGTTTCGAGGCGGTTAAAATGGTGTACTGGAATATCATGTCAAAAACGGTAAATATTTGGCGAAAATATGATTTTTAGCGGCTGACCCGCGATAATTTAAAGCACCCACACGCGCCTGTAAACCAAACAATTAACTTTGCATGGCCTAATTATAAGAAAATAATTTCTTTGACAATACACGTATCGCACATAATTGGACTAGTAGTTCTTATCACCATTGTTCTTTACATTGTATTGGTAAATAAGATGTTTACACATCAGGTCATCTTCCTAAAAATTTATACGCTTACAGTGTAGCTCTCTTTTTAAATAATATCATGGTTCAAAAACGAATTCATTTAATTTGAGGTTACAAAGCAAAAAAGGAACCTTTTTGTGACATACCCCTGGGCCGAATGGTGCAAACGGGGAATGATATTTAAGAGACATCTTCAGGATAAGTACACGTATACCACCACAGGAGAACATCGATGTGATGTAATGACTTTTTTTTTTAAGTTTTATTGGTGGTGGTTCTGGTGAAGGTGATAGGTTTTCAACGAAAGTTTAACGAACGAACAATTGTGTGTTTTTTCCTGAAGGTTAAAGAATTCTGTTGGTAATAATTCAAACACGAAAATTAATGTGGATTTTTTGCCAAGCTACACATCTTGAAATACCCTACTGCCGGTGAAACTCCATTGGACTAAAATCGAGTCTTTCCTTGCCTTTGTTCAATGACTATCATTTCTTCTAGCTTTTTGTATCTCGCAACCATTGGACTGTAAACCTGAAACAAATTTTAACTGGTTTCATTAACCACGCACAATTCAGGAATAGGTTGCAAACGTGAAGAAAATTCACACAATCTGCATGTGTAAGGACAACATTTTTATGCAATAAAATATTTCGATTTTCTGCGAGACGGTACCGACGCAAAATGTGAAAACATGGTCTGACACTTTGTCAGTCAATACCTTATCAAAATAAAAGATTAAATCTCATGAAAATTATTTATGGTTTACTTATGTATCTAGCTTGCTTCCACGTTTTGGCAACAATAATAATTTTAATAATTATTACTTTTAAATATTTTATTTGCTGTTTTACTGATGCACCTCGTTCTTGCTTTTTTTTTATTACATCACGCTAATAGTACTTCAAAGGGATATGACCCATTTTTTTTTATTACGGTATATCCAGGAGCGTGTTTCCGTAACTTCCACTACACTGCTACGACAGCAGCGTCTCAGTGGTATACAAATTTGTTAGCAGAAGTCGCCATCTGCACAAGATGGTTAGAGGTGTGCGTCAAGGATAATTAATTTTCGGTCCTTTGTTTTTAAACAATACGTGTTTAACAAGGAAACAATGTCAAAGTAATCATAAAACAGACAGACAACAATAAAATTAGCACGTTAAATAGAGCGTTGCTTTCATGGCACACGTCTGCTTCACGTGTTACGTTTCAGTTTCAATTTTAGACAATTTGCTGTTCCTTCTGGTGTTAGTACTAAATTACGCACTCCTAACATAGAATAGCCACATAAGCTCCTGGTAGAACCAAGAAATGAACTGACCTGTACAGAGTCTGCATTTGGTGAGGCAGCCAGATTTGGTTGGGGGCCATCTTTGATGAATTGATGGTACTCCGTTTCTGAACCTCCATCAGTTCCTTCAAAATAATTTGAAAGAAAGAAAATTCAATACAGAACCAGTCACGATGAAGTGGAGTACTGCGATCGCGACTATGCATGACATACACGGGAGGCAACGACAACTGTCACTAAATTCAAATTCGAAGCAATGTAATGTAGTACGCTCAAATCCACACCACCATGACTGCTTGCTATGCCCGAAAAAGTCAACATAGTTTACAACATATGAATGGTTTGTCGAACATTAGCGAAGAGACTTTCTACTTTCTCCAATTTGAGTTTTTAGCATTTTTGTGTGTGATTATGAATAATTTAACTGGTGAAAGAATTTCTACATTATTCTAAAAAAAAATTGAACAGAAGTGCCCCAATGAAGAACTAAGTTGAATACGCAGATTTTTATTTGTGCCTTCCAACTGTATCTTCTACCAATTCTGATGAGCAGACAATATAGCCAAAACTTTAACTGATGGCAAGTCTGATTAATGCTCGTTTTTTTTTAATGTAAATATCCACCCCAGCTCTAGAAGGCTCAGTGGTAGGGCTTCGGTCTCAGGTCGAGGGTTCATTGACGCTCAGGCAGTCTGACATGTTAGGTCCAAAGGCAACAGAAATTGCTTACAGCATCTGTATTTATTTATTTATCATTAAAATTTAGTTGCATATCACACCTATGAAGTTGTCTTCACGTAAAGTAAAAGATTAAAAAAAAAAACCACTCTAAATGGAATCTTGATTAGAAAGCCTATTATTCAAATTTCTATGAATATTCAAGAAGACATAAAAGACATACAAAACTACAGGCGCGCATATACTGTTGCACAAACCAAACCACGTCTTGTAACACAGGAGGCGTATGCAGTAAAGGAGAATAAAAGTTACCATCAATAAGATTTAAAACAATAAAGCCAAGTTAACTCCGTGCAGGGTGAATAATTATTGTAACATTACCATATTTGGCCAGATATGCTGATCCCAAGCTCGCAGAGTTGTGTACATCTAGCGAATAGACAGGAGCATCAAATACATCTGCAAGCACCTGTAAATGAATTACGGTAGGTTGTCTTTATATTGAATAACTTGGTGTGCCAAAGAACAGACAGTTCTTAATACGGAAGGTTCTTTACAGCGAACCATGAGCGAAGTGATTACAGTACAAAGTTCCTTATATAGACTGTAAAAACCTGACACATAAAATCAAACTATATTTGCCTTCTGATTTACTGCGAGGACATTGTGCATAAACTAATTTTACATTGTTCACTGAAAAAAGTCTCTATGTTGGGTTGTGGTTTAGGTTTGCCTTTTTCGCCGTCCAGTAAATTCATTGATTTCTTGGTCGGCACGATGGTTTGCCATGAATACTACGTATTTGTATACATTTTGGGAGAATGTGCGTTTTAAACGGACCTGTTCAAAGTTTTGTGGAGAACTCTAATATTAGCAGTCGACCGTTTTGTGTATTTATAGTAATACGATGGTTTGTATATCATTTCCTTATAAGGTTGGTTTTTAGCATGGGAAAAGACCTTTACAGCACTGAAAAGGGGCTGTTTATATGGAGCTGTTCCTTATAGAGGTTTTTCAGCATACAAACATAAGGTGGCGAACCAAATTGTTAAAAAGTGTTCTTTATAGAGAAAAGTTCCTTATACAGAGGTTCGTTATATCAAGAATCTACTATAAGTATACACAAATACAGTTACTCCAACGGGGCTTAACCTCTGGAAACTATCTCCACCATTTCGTATCACTGTGAATACCTAACAGCTATTTTCAGCGATATTAGTTTGAACACCAGGAAAATGGCTTTCCAATGAAGCCAACCATGTTGCATTTACGAAGTAGTTTTTTTTTATACATATTTTTAAAGGTATTGATTAAGGTTGTACCGATACCACTTCTACCGATCCGATGCCGCACAACATCTGTTAAACCGATGCCGATACCGATTTAATTCAAGACGAGGCTTCGTGTTACACTGTTATTTTTGGAATCTTGACCGTCTGAAGGCAGGGAACACAAAGTTCTTGATGCAGATAATGGTTTTATTCAGGATGAAACTTTGTGTTGCACTTCAATTTCCAGAACTGTGGCAGACAGCAGGCAGGAAACATATGAGACTCTACATCATCAAGGGTGAGGTGTGGTATCTGCAAAAAAATTGCTTAAGAAATACCGATTCCGATACATTGAATATCTGCAGAATTACCGATACGGTATCTGCATCTGTACATCCTTAGTATTGATGCATGTGGAAGTTGTTAATTTTTTTACGTTTTTCGTATGACGTTAAGACAACTCGACAATATTTTTTAAACTGTAAATGCTCAACATTTTTTCACAACATGGGCTCAAAACAAAGCTAACATTGTACAGTTTAGTCCTGACCCAAAAAAAAAGTCATACTTTCATGTACATGAAATACGACAAATTCTGTCCACAAGTTCAAATTTAGCAAATTTTTTCTCTTCGTTGCAACTTTACACACATTTATTTTTTTTAAACTATAGGTTGGTACAATTACCCTTTAAAACATGTTAGGTATTTAGTAGGTTTTCTAATTCTACGGTTGCACAATATTGTGCGAAACTGTTGCCAATATTTGTGGTATCAATATCGTCAACTTACGCTGAAATATTGTTAACTCGGGAATCGTTCGAGATTACGCCATGCAGTTTGACCGTTTTGCTCAGGAAGTCGCTGATCTATGTTTTAACTGCTCGCAACTATTATAAATTTTTTTCCCTTTATAATTATTGCACTTGTGAAGAAAACTACACCATTGATAAAAAAAAAATATTAGAGATTAAATTTTGGATATTGGTACTGTGTATTTGTAAATTTTTTAAAACTATCATATCGGACTGGTAGTTGGTATCGGTGCAGCCATAATGTTTCCTGCTGTTTCTTTTGGTGGATAAAATGTAATAGCGCAACCAATCAGGATCAGGACATTATTTTTAATATGTTTTTTGCAGTTGTTCTGGCACCAGTTAAACCCTATTTTAAATGATAGTTGTCAATATTGATTCAGAAAGTCTTCATGCAATAATGCACACAGAAAGTGAGTTTATAACAATAAACCTAAGGCCGCTAAAAGGTAATTACGTGGTTCTCGGGAGCGCACGCATGTGTTTTTTTCTCAGCACCTGAAACGTTTTTTATGACATTGTCTAAAAATAAATAATTCCGATCACGCATCAGCACTTTCACTAAACATTTCCTAGAGTCGATGACCACATCAGCACTTTGCTCAATCCACATGATCGCCCCGAAACAAATCTTAGGGTCATTCAGAGACATGTCACAACTAAAAACTTGGATCTAAATAAAGAATAACTTTTATCAAATGTGCAACTTTTGCACGCTCACCCTGGAATTAAAACTCCACAACAAAATGTAAGCTAAATGTAAGGTAAAAAAAAAGCCATTGCCCGCATCTAAACAATCGTGAATAAAATGTAAAAAAAAAAAAAACATCGCCCGCTTGCGTCAATTTTTTTTTTTAGTACCACTGCCGAGAACCACTTAAAGGAACATAAATCCCTGTTGGCTTTCCTGCATGACTAAGTTTTGCGACATTAGTTCAAACGTATGTAAATGTTGCCAACACATTCCTTTTCTTGTTTTTTCTTGCGTGCGAGGTGATTTGGCGACATTAACTCTAACCTGTGTAAATGTTGCCAACTGCAATCTCATCAGGTCGCACGATCTACCGGAAGGATTTATATCCTTTTAATTAATTGTTAGCGGCCTAACACTATAGACTAGTATTATGAAGAAGTTCACTATCCAAAGCACAGTTTCACCAAAACTGCGGTTAAAGGCACATAAATCCATCCGGTATGTCTTTGCGACCGAGCACAGCGCTTGCAACATTTACACAGTTTAGAGTTAATGTCGCAAAATCATCTCGCACGAAAGAAAAAACAAGAAAATGACTATGATTGCAACATTTACATTCGTTTAAACTAATGTCGCAAAACTGAGTCATACAGGAAAGCCAACAGGGCCGCATGTGCCTTTAACTAAAAATCTTTTCTTGGAAAATATTCTGAAATTTGGCAATCTTCAAGGAAAAGAGAACACTGCACTTGCCTTAGTTCCATTTCTGAAAGCTTTTGAAATCAGAATTTCCTAGCAGACAGTAGTAAAAAGTCAGCAGTGGCTTCAATAAAAGATGATCAGATCACTGACAAGGCCATCTTATCATCTTTTATGGAATTCCCTATCAAATACTAAGAGCCGATCCATCGGTCCCCAGTCAACCATCAGTTTCAAATAATTAAAGTTATGCTGTACGGTAGGTACTTACACAGAATTTGTAACCCACCTGTAAAACTGCAGTATTGTGAGCAGCTCCTCCTGTAGCCAAAATCTTTGAGTCTTTTTCTGTAATTAAAACAAAAATAGAGACGCATCAACAGATGAAACTTCAACATGGTGCAGCACTCAAGTACGCAATAAAGTCCTTGTAAATACAATCAAAGGAAATGTGGCCCACATACCTAGATGGAATCCCAATTTCTCAGCGTGTAACCGCTTCGCCAAAAACTGTCCCTCTATCAAGGCTCGAACTTCCACTTCCTTAGAGAACCTGGAAACCTTCATGATTTTGTTTAAACAAAAATCCAGTTACAAATGTAAGTGTGTCACAGCACAAGGTTATCATAAACACCACAGCCGAGGCCATGCTTCAATCAAGACATTCAAGTTATGAAATGGCTGTTGTGCTGGCCCAAACACAAGCTCAAATATAAAGAAATGGCTGGGATTATATGAGGATGACTTTTATTTATAAAAAGTTCAGTATTGCCACTATCACCAGCATCAGTTGGTATATGCGTACATTACAAACTCGATTATCTGAACATCAATTAATACCAATACTCTCGGTCAACCAAACCCCTTTTATGCTTTTTTAATCCTATCAATAAAAAAATGGGAGAATTGCGATAACACAGCACTTACGTATTTACGCAGTGTGAATGTATATGCATCTACATAAAGCTGTCCAAGCTGGAATAAACAATATATATGTATGTATGTCCAAGCTTGCCATTTGGCTAATAGGTAGTGCCATCTACTAACAGCTCATGGAATATTTTTTTTTTTCGCAAATTCCAAGTTTACATTGCACTTAATTCTCGAGAAAATTCGGCAATTTTTTTTTATAAAATCTGATTAAGAGATTTAAATGGATTTAAGGGAGCTTCACTAATTTACCTACACAACAAGAAGCAGTGTGCATTCAAACAAATTTATAGGATAAGCAAGATAGATACAAATCCATTAATAATTTCTATTCTTGTTTTTACTTGGCTCAACCTACAAGAGTGCTTGCCATTACATTCATGATTTCTCCTGGAAAACACGCATGCACTACGAGTCGCACAATTGCTTATCGGTAAAGCCGCTCATTGTCCGCGGCCAAAAATCAAAAAATCCACGCCAAAAATTTAACTTTTTTGGCAGAATTCCGCGGCAACCATTATATGGGTTTCCACGACTTTCCGCGTCAATAAAATTAAGTTTCCACGACTATCCGTGCCCCCACCCCTAAAAAAAAATTTAAAAAAATTAAATTTTTTTTTAGCCTAGCCAACATCTACGCCTACTTCATACTTGTCATGGATTATATCAATAATTTTTGCAAGAATAAATATTTTGTTAGTACCTCACTCCATGGGTGACAAAAAAAAAACCAACTCGCTCCATGACCAACGACAATTTTTTTCTAACTCCCTGCTTAAAAGGTTAACCAAACCTATAAATTTGGTAAAAAAAAAACGTGAGATTGGGGGAAATAATTGATTTCCGCGAGAAATGTTCTTTTCCGCGATCGTCGGTGGAAACTTTAACGACCCCAAACATAGCAATAATCCCGTAACACTGAAAATAAACTTCGTCAGAAGCTTAATTGAAGATCCGCGATTTTTGGCTAATCGTGGAATCACGTATTATGAGCTATTCTACTTATCGGTTGTGCGCTCCTGACATGGATAGTTCCAGCCAAGAGAAAGCGTAATTTGTGAATTACCCTGTGCACAATATTGTAAAGGACACATTCAATCTTACTTTTTCATTTAATTTGTTAAATCTGTGGTCACCGTTGACGAATGGAACAATCTCTTGGCTATCGCTAAAATACATTCCTGTAAAAACAAAACATCTTTAATTATCTTACACTTAAGTTACTTTCTCATTAAAAGTAAACTTAACTTACCTATGTTTCCAAAATTTCCTCTTGGAGTGCTTTCAAGAAGTTCGTTGAAAAGATTCCAAGAACCTTCAGCACATTCATCTCGAATTCTTTCTCTTGGTAACGAACCATTTTTGTAACTATAAGTACAGCCATAAAACATGTCTAATAGTTTAGAGCAAGAAATTCACTTACCATAACACAATATATTCTACAAGCGTCACAATTTGAAGTGAAATTTGCTGTTTAACCAAAAATATGATAAATTTCCCCACAGTGGGAAAAATATGTTTTCAAGTCGAGTATCCTGATAGCAATATACAACCCCACGAAAAGTTAAATCAAGTAGCTTTGGGTTACAGAGTAATCCATAAATTGCAGTTGTCAAACGGTGACTCCCAACAGAGAAGAGCAGAAATAAACAAAGACTTACAACCTTAATTAGAAAGTTGTAGAGCACATTACAATCAGTAGAACACAAAGTATTGTTCATTCTTTCCCAAATTGACACAGGAAAAAAAAAGCAAACATACAGTTTAGTTTAAGCAATGTAAACACAGGAATCCGAGGAAAGACAGCAGCTGAAGCAATTACGCTCAGCTTCTTTTGGTTCTCTACATGGCTCACTTCAATTAGACTGTGGTTTTGTTAGAATTTTTCAAGTTATCAGTTGTGGAAAATAAATTACACATAGTTTTGCCTGAAGTTGGATGTGCTCTATAACTTTTTAAAACATTACTTCCTCCTGTAGGACCTTGAATAATGAAATACACCCAACCACAGCCCTACATTCTAATGCAGTAGAGGAAGGATTAGTGTAAGGTACTTGTAGATAGCTGTTAGGCATCCAAAAACCTCCGTTATACACTTTGGTTTCAGAGCTGTAGTTGAATTATTTTTTTACGACAAGATCGACTAGATACATGGTAGCTTTGACCATGTGTAAAAAAAAAAAGAAATAACATGTAATCTTATCTATACACTGTATACCAACACCGCCACCGAAATATGATGTTAACTCACATACCACAACATCACAAAAAAACTTTTCGTGTTTGTTGGGTTGCACATAACATGACCTTCGACGGCAGGTTTGGGATCACTCAATACAACAAAAACCGTATCACTGGTTCCTAGGCTGACCTGAATAGAGATGGACACATGTTTAATAATTATGCAAAAATTTATATTACTTAAAAAAAACTTTTTTTTTAAAAGGAGTCATTTTAAAGGAGTAGATACCACAATCTATACTTACCACAAAATCCCCAGATTTTAGCATGAGACCAGCCAATGACGCTGTTATTTAGATAAAAAAAAAGGAATTTTAATAAAAAATCAAGTTTAGTAAAATTCCGAAGTCACTTGACAACAAACCAACTCCCACACACAATAAAAGCTGATATTTATTTTATTTTCAACTCACTCATAAACAAAAAAAATCTCACCCAAACATAAAAATTGTGAATGCAACACTGTTGTATAGACACTACAGAGAACAATCGTCAAATGTGAAAACATACTGAAAGGTTGAAATCCTTAGCATAATGACTAAGGCTGTACCGATACTGGATATTTGCAGTATCGGATCGGTCTCGGCAACTTTCACGTAAATATGGATAACTCCGGAACCGTTAGAGATTATGACATGCGGTTCACGGCGTTTTGTCCAGGAAATAACTGAGTATCTTCCTAGTCAGGTTTTAAATGAGTTTCTATTTAATATTTTTTTTGGATACAATTTTGGATATCAGTATTAGCAAAATTTTTAAAACTGCATCGGTATCGGATCGGTAAAGTTGGTAACGGTGCAGCCTTAGTAATGACTAAACCCAAACAGTACCGTATGTATATTGTCCCTTTTATCTTTTCCTGCAAACCTTTAAGAGGCTTTTTCTTTCTCTTTGCATGGTGTGCTGTAGGTTTGACGCGCTCCCAGCTGAAGCCACGGCTCCGCCTTATATGGTTTGCAGCACAAAACACTGTCGTAAGAGGTGGTAAAGACGAGGGAATATTAAGACGTGGTAACCATCATATTTTTCTTTGTGTGAACGCCACGAAAATTGATCTAAAAGTTCTGTAAAAATTTTTTGGGTGGGGAGGGGTGGGTGCGGCAACAATGATCCATCTATCATGGCATTTTCAATAATGTAACGTGGCCAGTAAATCAACCCACCTAAACGTGCCTGCATACTTACTGAAGTAGCCTAATGGCTAGCATAACCACATCTAATGTGAAAGAGGTCCCCAGTTCAATCCTCAACTCAGCCATCCCTGGCATATTCGGGAAAAGAAGGCCCTGTGATGCCTCGTGCTCATGTCGATTGTGGCACGTAAATGATCCTACAAATTTCCGATTGGATTTACCTAGCAAAATTGTTCCTCGACTTCTGGCACTGGGAGTGTGTCAAACCTCTAAAGCATTCTTTACCTAATGCTATTTTACACAACATGGCAAGCTGCACTACATTCAGTCAAAACTAGGTTCCTTTGTAGTTTGTAAATGGTGCAAACGCTATTCTATCTAAGATGGCTGCTAAAGTTCCAAGATGGCAAATTCTTTTTTCCACGACCATTATTCATAAAAAAAAACAAGTCCATTGCGTACCATTACATACAGTGAGCGTAAGTTTTCTCTAACTCAAAAAACATTCTGTTTCACCCACAGCTGGAATTCTCAATGGTAATGCTACCCCACCTTTCACCCTATATATTCCGAAGCAGCCAGTTGTAAACAACCCTCGACTGGCCACGATTACTTACATGGAGAACCTAAGTTCAAATTACTCCGTATAGCTGTTTCGTTAATAAACATGCGTGTAAAATATCACACACTCTGCAATTAGGTCAAGCAAAGAACTTCTGGCAAGCAGCAATATCTAGACACACGCCAGTGTGTCGCCGCCAAGTAACAGTAGATCATCCCATTGTAGACATCCGATTGTTAAAAATTGATTGTTAATGATAAAAAGGCAGCTCACTAGCATACATGTGTCTGTTAACTGTAAGCAATTGAAAGCATATTTTGGCATGTTGAGGATAAATCCCAATGCGACAGAAATGTTTCAAATTGTGGAAAATGTAAGGGGAAGGGTCAGAGATTAAGAAAAACTGAAATTTAAAGGATGAGTGTCCACCAATCATAGAGAAAAAGATGCGTCAATAACGTTGTTTTTATGTTACTGGTTAGTAAAATTTTTCCCATGTTAAATCCCATAGACTTTTTGCTCATGGCTAGCGCAAAATTGAGAAGGCCTACGTACCTGAACTTTTGCACACGGATGCATGGTGATCTGAGAATGGTCCTTTTGTTTATTTGGGGGTTGTAGGGGTCAGGACTAGGACTGTGCGAAAATCGAAACTTTCGATTCGATTTCGATTTTATTATGCTGTCGAAATCGAATCGAATCCGTCAGAATCAAAATCGAAAAATTCGATTAACGAGATTCCCACCGATTAACGAGATCCCCATCGACTAACGAGATGAATTATTTTCAATTTTATGAAAAATTTTAAGTAAATA